>CAJPEV010000866.1:34371-70891 GCA_905338385.1 Darwinula stevensoni
TGTTTCTGGGTCGTACTCGAAACACCATGTTTCATCCCCGGTAACGACACAGTCCAAAAAATTAGGTTCAATTTCCAAACGTTCAAGAAGTTCAGTAGCGACAGTCACCCGGTGATTCTTCTGGTCGTCCGTCAACACCTTGGGAACCAGCTTCGCACAAACCTTTCTCATGTTCAATTTTTCGGTCACCAGTTCGTTGCTCGAGTGACGATTCCATCGCGTTTCGTGACACACGTACTAAACAGGGATGCACGGGAACAGCGATCCTGGAGCTCCAACTGCTCGGAGCAGACTGGTGCAGGTATCGCTTTAAAGCTGAAAGCCCCCCCACCTAATCCAACCGGCCGGAACGCTGTGCGGCCATTTTTACTACCCGCCCAAAAAAAAATTGCATTACTTTCCGGGCATACCCTTTATATTATTCAAATGATCTGAATGACTTGAAATGATCGGCATGCATGGAAAACCCATGCTGGCTTCCATTTTAGTCTCTCCAGATTTGCATTTTCATCTCATTTTTTATTATCGCGAGAGTGGTATGAATAATGTATCATAATCATGACTAAGTCTTTCATTTTTCCATTTAATATTCTCTTTCATTCATATTTTCTTGGAAGAGAGGTGATGAACTTCTGTAGCGCAAGTAATATTTGACTATTTAGGAACATTTCCAGCAAAAATCATAGGACCACTTGGCGTGGACAGACCCATATGTATGTATGAATGTATTTAATCTATTAAAGTAAAGTTATTCTCATTATTATTCTATTTTATATTATATAGAAGTGTAGGTCATCCCATTATTCTTTCTATGCAAGTGTTAGCGTTCGTTTCCTCCCCGCATTGAAGCCAGTTTTAAAACACGTCTCTCTCTCTCTTGTTTCGGTACTGCCTTGGAAGTACTTTTCAGTACCCCCCTGCACCTTCCACCCACAAAAGGCACGCAGCCAAAGAAACTCAAGTTCGTTGGCACTTCACAGTACCGATCGAAAAAGGAGTTGTTTATATAGGGTAATTTCCAGTGCCTTCAATACTCTTTCAGAGAGAAAGGAAAAAATTCAGAGAGAAATACTGAAATACTTCAAGGCGCATCTGCATCCCAATTTAAATCACTTTATTCCTTTTTAAATACCGTCAGTGTTATGAGATCTTCCACCCCCTCCCGAAGGAAAATTCAACTTCCTGGTATTCTTCTCTGAGAGCATCAGCAGGAACGAAATTAGGCATGTTTCTTCCTCTCTCAACGCATTAAGGCTCCAGAAAATTTGAAGCTCCTTCTTCCATGGCTTGTGGAGAAAACTGAATCTCGCTTTTGTGAATTTCTTTTTCTTTTTCCTTAAATTTATTTTTAATTCCCCCCACCCCTCACTTCGGGTTGTCACTCCTGGGGGTTTTTCCAACCATAAGAAGGATATAGACTCGTAGATGACGAAAAGTGGTCTTTTTGCTGTTTGTGATGCACAATTTCGCCATGAAAATGAAATTAAGCTAATTTAAGCTTAGATTAAGCCCCCAGTCTTGTCGGATACCGTGCCGAAATTTTGCCAAATTCAAGACTCTCGTACTCTATTCTGGGAAGGAGCCTTACTCGTAAAACATTATTACGAACTTTTTCCTTCGTAAGGAAAGAAAAGTTTCGCTAGTGGTATTCATCGAACCTTTGCTTCCGCGAATTTCTGACCAAGTTTGCTCGAAGTTCGGAACTCCATGAAACATTTTTGCGTTCAAAAATTTTTGCGGGGTTCGCGCGCTCCTGCGAATACCTCACATTTGCGGTATTCACGAAATTGCAAAAAAGTGCGCTGGGTCGATTTCCGGAGGAATGTTTTTCTTTTCAAAATTGAAAGGAGACGTCGCCTTGCTCTTGTTGCCTTAGGCGGTTCAGCGTTTTTTTACGAGAGAAATCGAGGGAAATAATCGAGGGATTATTATGAAGTGGCCACGACTGGCTCATGCTCCGAAGTAACGTAATAAGTTTCTCGAGGCCGTTCAACCTGCGTTCAAAGCGGTTGTGGGACGCCCAATCCTCACGAATGAGCAGGGACGTTAAAGGGACGATTTCTTCAAACAGATCCGAGCTCTCCATCTGGCAGGGGCTTCAACACAAGTTCGCACAACCAATGCCAGATGGCGCCAAAGTAGCCGCTGTAGCGAGTCGACATTTGAAGGAGCTGTAATCAGCCCGCAATCCTTACCCCGCGATGCCCGACCTTTCCACACGGGCATTGCAAGGGAAGGCATTCGAATCCTTCAAGAAATCGATGAGGCAAGCCGGTCCAAGGAGTCTCCAGGAGAAACTGACTGCAGGTGATAAGTCATGGAGTAATACTCGTTGATGAGAATCCAGGGCGGGACGTGTTTTGTGCTTTTTAAGTGGAAATTGGCTCCAATGTGGCAGAAGTTTCCATTATTTTCCGTCACGCAAATCCAGAACTGGGAAAGAGCAGATATCAGATAGAAATATCGGGAAGAGGCTCCTTCGCAAGAATTTAAATTCGCACGTCGAGATATTATCGCCCTGCACCGGGGAAGGTAAAAATATATCATCTTAATGGAATAATACCTTTACAGGGTGATTCTGAAGTCCTTGGACATGATTAAAATGATGGGGAGGTTTGAATCAATTAAAAAATCAATTTTTTTTCCCATTCAAGCATGAGGCACCACTCTCAATTCCCTCAATACCGGGATTGCTCTGCAAAGCAGATCGCGAAGCTGCTCGAAGTGCCCCCCTCCACGGTTTAAAACGAGAAGCCGGCTCTTCCTTTCAATCAATATCATCGAGGCGAGGCCTTCGAGGTCTTCCGACCTCGAAGGCCTCGACTTGCATGCTAGCACAATCGAGTGGTGCCATATTGAATTTCCTGGCTTGATTGCGCCAGAGGAATTCCAGCTCATCTAATCTTAATCCAATGGATTACGGCATCTAGTCCTATTTGGAGCCATGGCCAGTGCAAAAGCCCACCGAGTTTCGGTGGCTCTCAAACGCGATCTCAGGCGCGCCTGGGGTGAAATGCTTCGAAACACCGGGTATAATTTCTCGATTGAGGCGAGTTGTGGCTGTCATTTTTGACTGTTTTGAAAAGTAAAATATTCATTTTTTATTCTTTTGATATTGGCGTAATTGATCTTGCTCTAGCACTTCATTGCAAGGAAATAACGTTATTTTTCCCCGTCCAAGGACTTACGAGCCACCCTGTAAATGAAAAATCCGATTTCATCAAGCGTCCCCGCGCTACTTCACCTGTCATGACTTTCTTCTAAGTGTGACAAAGGCAGCAAGAATAACTTCTGGATGAGTTTTATTCTACCACGTTTGGAGTCGCTTTGATTTAAAGGGCAGACAATGGTCAGTTTGGGTTACAAGTACCTTCAGTGCTGATTGCTCAAAGGTTGCACGAGTACAAGCCAATTCCGAGGGATTTTCCGTCTCATAACGTGCGAATTTCGACACGTTCGAAATTTCGAGGACTCGGGAACCGGATGAAGAATTACGGATGAGGAATTGCGGATGATTTCCACCATCAGGACTGAAATTCACTATTGCGCCAATCTCCTGTTAGTGGGAATCGGGGTTTTGTCCTAATCAATCCACGGGGTTATCTTCTGAGATCATCCTTCGGATAATCAACGGCTCATCCTCGTGATGCCATTATGGGAAGATTCGGTGTCACGTCACATGTTAAATTTGGTCCGGGGGTACCACATGTCCGATGGGGAAAAAAAAAATTAAGACCTGTATCGTTTTCAAGGGGATTTAAAGGTCCCAAAAAAAAATCCCTTAGGTCGACTCCAAGTCGATCCTGCGAAATCGCCTATAAGGAAATAATAATGTAATCTTACCGAAACGAGGTCGCCTCGAAATTAATATCCCTGGTAAGGCGCACCTCATTAAATTCATAATGAAAAACTGACCCCAAGAGACAGTCAGTTTGACGTAGCTTTAATTTGGAAATCAAATTTACCCTGAGAGAAGCGTTTTGCAGCATTGATGCAAATGGCAAAGATTGGCTGAAAAAAGGATTCCTCCGCAGCAACTCCCCCCCCCTCGAAAGGGGAACAAAAATTCCGTGTTGAACATCGATTGAAAATTGATCGTTCAGATCGCGATTGAATGGTGATTGGAGATAAGCGACCTAGAAAATACAACATTTTCCATTTTTGCCATTGAAGCTGCTGCCGCTGAACTTACGGGTCGCAATACAATTCACTCTCTTTTTATGGAAAAAGCTCTGAAATTGGAATCCTCGTATTGCATCTGGACAATCGAGCATGGTGGGGGAGCATTTTATTAATATTTTAAAGGGAAGCATGTCTGCATGATATATAGTTTTGGGATAGGAAATATTTTCAATGTTTGAAAAGGGGAGAGAGCAAATTCAAATTTTCTGCCAGGAGGGACAGAGGACCACATTTTTCGCTACTCAGGCACCCTATGTGAGGAAGCTCATCACCATTGAGCCTACAGAATGTCGATTAACCCGAGTGCCCCGGGGGGGAGGGGGGGGGCACAGAGTTGAAAAGGGAGTCAGTTTTTCGTTACTTCTGAGGATACAGGAATCGCATCTCCAGCGCTTCCATAATTTTACGGAGACTGCCAAACGGTGGCTGTCAATTAAGATAAATACACCGGTAGTCACCAATTGAGATAAATACACCGGCGACTCGGAAACGTGATCCGCATACCCCACGAATGATTCTCCCATTCCCAGATGATCAAACGACCATCGGACCTCGCTCTAATGGGAACGAATGATTTAATCGACTTGAAATGTTCACTGTTTGCTTCGTAAAACTTCATCAACTTTGACCTTTTTCGGCCAAAAGGCTACTTTTGTGCCACAGAAGGCCTTTTGCCTTTTGCCATGACCTAAAGGTGCCAATGCTATACTGTAACTTTCTGGGAAAATGTTCTGATACTCCGTCAATAATGACTTCTCTATCAACAGTTTATTTTTTTGGACTGTTTTAGGACACTGCAAGCGAATGCTTAGGAGCTTCGGAGAAAAATTCAGACTGCCGGCGCCTATGCGGGAGATTTAAATCCGTACGATAAAGGCTAAGAAAAAGAAATTATATTATTGACAAAAAAAAGAGGGAAAATGTGCCTGTGACATGTCGGAGACATCTGGGCTTCTGCGAAAGCTTTATCTCATTGAAAATCTTTTGAATATGCTAATATTACGATTGCTTGTTCCATCGCATTTTCAAGAGAGACTCCAACCGGAATCGGAGGAAAAGGATTCTGAGGATTTCGAGAAGGACTCTTCGAAGAAAAACGTCAGGGAAAAAATTTCAATAATTTAGGAAAGGCTCAACTTGGAAGCCTTCTCGAGACCGATTCAATTGCAAAGATGAACTTTGCTATATCCGCAGTGAGATAGGAAAACTCAATCAAAAATGATCAATCGAAGGACAACAAGCGAAGCTCACTTTAAGCACATGAAGCTGGATAACTCGGAATTCTGCGAGGAAACAGCTGAATCTAATTCAATTCCATTCCTTCGATGGTGGGTATTATTCATTGGGTATTATTCCTTATTCATATTCATCTAAAATTAATATTTAATGAAACTCATTTTTAAGCCAAAACCATTTTTGGTTTGTAAGTACTGGAACGCGCCACTTCTGGTCTGGTTCCAGTACTGCCTTGGAAGTACTTTTCAGTACCACCATGCTACGTCAACACTTACCGCGCACCTAAAAAAAAGCCAGAGATTCATCGGTACCTCGTTGTAGAAATCGAACAATAAATTTTTCATGAAGACCATGAGAGAGTTTTCAGTGCAATCCTTAAGATTCTTAATCCTTAAGATACATAATCCTTAGGATACTTAAGATTCCCCCGAAAGAAATACTTCAGTGTCGAATTACTTCAAGGGATATCACCCTCTGTTCAGCTTAAATCGCTTTAATCCTTTTTCAGTACAGCCAGTGTTATGAGATGCAATTTGGCACCCCAAGTGACACGCCTCGATAGCCAAGTCCCCCGAGACCGCACCCACTTGAATGGGTTTCATACCTTCGGGCATCAATCGTGCATGCATGGCAAGTCAGGAAGAAACTGTTCCAGAGACCAGAAAAGAGGAAAAATGCGAGTGAATTTTGAATTCGGGAACTCAGGAGATTTGGTGTTTGGGAATCTCGAGGGGAAGAGTGTCACTTCCTCGAAAATCTAATTTCGAGAGACCTCGGTGCCCCATGCGTTGAATGGAATTATATTCCCCACTGGGGCTTCCTTGGGAAGAACTTCTATTCCGCTTAACCAAGAATAGAATAACTTTGCATAAATGCAACTTATATATATGCATGGAGCTTCTGGGCGTACGTAACACCATTGCACCGAAAGTCGTGGTAGCCGTCATCTGCAGGGAACAGAAAACACGGAAGGAAAGGAGACATTGTCCAGCTGTCGGGGTCAGTAGACCCTGGGCCTTTGATGTCACGCGCTTGAATTCCATCTGAGAGCAATCGAAGAGAACCGATATAGATCGTGGAAACTTTTAAGGGGGTCGGATGTACACCTGCCAATTCCTTGCTTCTACCTTCTACGACTCTGATGCTGGAAATGAGAAAGCCTCAGAATGAACAAGTTTTCATAGCGGAGGTTTCAGGAGGCACCTGCACGTCGGGGCCCCATCCATAAGGATCCCTCCATTCTCGGAAGACCTGCTTCTCTGGCCATCGGTCTTCGTGCCATCGAGTGGTCTACTCGTGACAGTTCCATATATACAGTATAAAGCCATGAAAGGCCTGACGCCTCCCAATCAGGTGCAATGGGTGACGCCTCTCTCTCTCATCTACGTTCGATAAATGGCGAAATGGAGCTGAAACGATTACATTCTTCTTGGAAGTTTTGATTTTCTACGTTTCATTGTTCGAGTACTCTTTATTGGGAATCCATTAAGACGGCTTCAACGGCCGATATGGACCGAGCGGTCTCATCCCCATTGAAGCGATTACGCCTCATCGAGTAATGACTGTCTGCTCCTTCAATCGATAAGTCCTTGATTGAACGACGCGCTTTCACTTTCGTCGAAACAGTGATTCATGAAGAAAGTGTACTATTTTAATTTGGCATTTTTCAAAAGAGCAACCTCAGACCCACTCACTGTAATTAATGGGGGCTAAAATTCAATCCACGATGTTAATATTCATATCATCATGAATTTCAAACCAAGGAGCAGAGGAGAAAGGGATATAGAGGTGAAAACGGAACCCATTTTTCGTCACCCACGGGGAGAAGGGACTCCCATCTTTAAACGCTTCGACAATTTTTCGGAGACTTGGGCAGACGATAGCTGCCTTTTGAGATGAATGCATCGGTGCTTGTCAAGCGAGAGGAATATACCGGCAGTCGCCATTTGATACATTTCTACCGGCGAATCCGAAAAGGCGAGCCGCATACCCCGAGAGTCCTCCCTGATCCCATACGACAAAGACGACCCTGAGACCCCGCATTTATCTTAGCGATTACGTTAATCGGCTTTGTCACTCAACAGCGACATCCACCTCCACATCCTCTCGACTGCAACCCTATTATGGACTATGGCCGTGCGCCGTTCGGGCGTGGAAATCTGCGCGAAATGCGTGTGAAAAAAGTGATTGGTGTCAGGTTTTCCCAAAAATTATGTAAATTTTCATTCATTTGGCGAAATTATCCCCGTCTTGTCGCCTCCGTTCGAAGGTCGAAACCCGCTTGGAAACCCTCAGAAGATAGAATTCTTCCAAGAAAAGCTCCAAGGAAATGAGTTATTTCCTTATTTTAAGGAAAAATGCGGTGTGAAAGGAATGTTCAATAAGAAGTGCTCAATCATGAGTGAATGCTCAATCCAAAGCTCACTTCAAGCGTATTAAGCTGGATAACTTGGAATCCGGATTTCGAGTCCGCATCTACTAAATCTCATTCAATCCTCTCCAGGTCTTAATAACGATAGTGGTTAGAATCGTTACTCGTAACGTTACGCGGCAGAAAGAAACGGTAATTCCAATCTGGAACTCTCCCAAGCCTTGCAGGAATTTTTTTTGATGGGGTTTCCCTTACGTGTAGACATTAGTCTTCCCATTGCTTTCCTTTGCAGAGCATTTCTTAGACAAGCTTGAGCAATTTGCGACTTGGTTCTCGAGTGACGGGTGATATGGAAACGAGATCGAAAATCTCATCTCCAACGCCTCATCAATTATACAGGTATTCCAGCAGTTGCTAATCCACTGTTGGGCCCTAATTGATACAGAGAACCGTGAGTCGCTAATTGAGATAAATTCGCCGGTGACTCGGAAACCCGAGCCGCATGCCCCACGAAGAATTCCCCCGATCCCAGATGACCCCGCACAATTCCGAACGATTCCGTTAATCGACTTTGCCACTCAACGGCGACATCCACCTCAGAGCATAGGATTGGCATAGATTAGCATAGATTAGCATAGGATTGACCCCCATCCGATTTCCCACGGAGAAACGTCGAAACGGGTTCCATCGCTGAAAATGCTGACCTGGAAAGTACTTTCAGTGGTCTTTCAGGTCCCAAAAGCGGGTCTTATAAAGAAACGGAATGACGCCATTGAGAAAACAGAGTTTTCATCAGTCAGCAAGTTTTCATCCTCATTTCCCGCGCGGATTCCCGTGACATGATTGGCTCACCTAGATAGAGCCCTCTGCGGGTTCTCTGATGAAAATAAAATGACAAAATGATACTAATTTTGCATATCACGAGTCGTAGAAGTGATGATAGCCTTCATCGTCATCAGAGACAGACATATTCTTAACATTGGCCTTCTCAAGCATTTATTCAGCTCGTGAGTTTTTTTTCAGCATGATGCATAAACGAAGAGTATGAGACAGTTTTCTCAAGGCTATGCGCGCCTGTCAAAAATTCGCCCTTAGAATCAAACCAGGTTAGGGTATTAGGGATAAGGGACAGCGGGGATATATAAACTTTTCATAGGGCGGCAGTTCCCTAGTTCCTATCCTCGCCTCCCCCNCAGAGAGTGGGAATATAATCGAGTAATGCTGCCATGTTCGCACGCCCCTCCCAAAAGGAATCAAACTTCAGTCTGTCGGCGAAATTCAACATGCAACATTGCCACCTTGTCGCATGAGTAATTATCCATTCCGCCTCAACCAATAGAAGAACCTAAAATTGAAGTAAATGTGGTAAATAATCCTTAAATCATAATTTTTTAATCAAGGTGGCTTCAGCTTATGTCTTTTTTTTAAAGATCATTTTCCAGAAAGCACGCTGCAAGAACCTGATTCCGAGGACCCTAGACTCACTTGAGCGCGGAAGCGGGAGCCACACACAAGCAAAAAAAGATGTTGCTCTCGAACAGGAACTTGAGAAACGGAAGCGACGACTAAAGAGCAGACCGCGGAGAGCGCCGAAGGACTTGCAGACAAACAGAACCGGCGCAGCCGGGTGCCTCCATTCCGAGTAGGGTTGCTCGATCGCAATTTCTTTTCCGCTTTTCTCCGTCTTTCAGTGTCACTTAAGTGAGGCCGTATCAATGCATCGGCAACCGCCGATACACCATCATAGGTGATTTTGGATGTTTTCGGTGCCAATGTACAAATTAGAAAGTGCCAAAGAAAGAAAACGAAACTTGGGAAAGAGGCTCGCTAAACGATTCTCAAGGACAAATGGAAAAATTCAGGCACTATTCGGAACGATTACGTTAATCTGCTTTGCCATTCAACGGCGACATCCACCTCCACGTCCTCCCTCAACTACGACTCCATTGAGGCCTGTGCCCGCGCGCCGTTCGCGCAAGGCCATCTGCGCGAACTGAAAATGAGATTGGAGTGGTCTTCCCATCGGCCGGTGCAAATGCCGTTTGTGACACGTAAAAGAACGAAGAACATGACATATAAAAGAATATGAAATAATAATTTAAAAGGTCCTGTTGGATGTCATGATCTCATTTTTAAGGCTGTCACGATGGCTGTCAGGAAAGCATCGATCTCTCGACACGAGCGTCGTCTGTCGTGCGTGATTGGATTGTGATCGGCGGCTCGGGATATTCGGCATTAGGGAATCGTCGACGGAGGGAGGGTCCATTAACGATCCATTGATGGCCAACCGTCGATGATCATACATTGATCGTTGCATGGTGACGGCCTGAATTTTTCCATTTGTCCTTGAGAATCGTTTAGCGAGCCTCTTTCCCAAGTTTCGTTTTCTTTCTTTGGCACTTTCTAATTTGTACATTGGCACCGAAAACATCCAAAATCACCTATGATGGTGTATCGGCGGTTGCCGATGCATTGATACGGCCTCACTTAAGTGACACTGAAAGACGGAGAAAAGCGGAAAAGAAATTGCGATCGAGCAACCCTACTCGGAATGGAGGCACCCGGCTGCGCCGGTTCTGTTTGTCTGCAAGTCCTTCGGCGCTCTCCGCGGTCTGCTCTTTAGTCGTCGCTTCCGTTTCTCAAGTTCCTGTTCGAGAGCAACATCTTTTTTTGCTTGTGTGTGGCTCCCGCTTCCGCGCTCAAGTGAGTCTAGGGTCCTCGGAATCAGGTTCTTGCAGCGTGCTTTCTGGAAAATGATCTTTAAAAAAAAGACATAAGCTGAAGCCACCTTGATTAAAAAATTATGATTTAAGGATTATTTACCACATTTACTTCAATTTTAGGTTCTTCTATTGGTTGAGGCGGAATGGATAATTACTCATGCGACAAGGTGGCAATGTTGCATGTTGAATTTCGCCGACAGACTGAAGTTTGATTCCTTTTGGGAGGGGCGTGCGAACATGGCAGCATTACTCGATTATATTCCCACTCTCTGAGGTCAGAGGCCCGAGAGCGAGAAAGCCCAGACCGAATGTGAGGTATGTTTGGTTCGAGAACGACAGCAGAAGTAGACGATGAAGTCAGGCGGGGCGACGGCATCATCTATGGCATCTCTATTAATTCGCACAACGAGTCTGGCCCCGACCGTAAGAAAGGAAGGCAAGAAGAACGCTCCACCAAGTTAATCAAAAGAAAGCCATGAAAGAATCCGATAATGGACTTCTGGGGCGTCCCTTCAGACTGGATGTCACTACAGACGTTGGATGCATTAGTGCTCTTTGTCCCGTCCGCCTCCCATCGCTTGCTGCGATCTTCCTGTGCTAAACAATTCATAGAGTCCTTCACCTTGCGGTTCGGGCCGCATCTCGTTGTTCGCCATCAGCCGGGCAGTCACTGGGGGGAATCATAAGAGATGTTGCGCTTTCAAGCGTTATAAAACGCTCTCTATGGTGGTTTTTGCTCTATCTCTGGTTCGGATCCGAACCATAGATAGAGCAAAATAGATAGAAAATGCTTTCTATGGTGGCTGGTGATCGGAAAATAACAAGACAAGGCCTGTAGTAGCGAGCGGAACTCATTTGAGAACTTGTCACGCATGTAACAGGGTAGTACCTACCCTACACTACCTGGTACTTCTCCGCATAATCGCTACCCGGGTTGAGACATTTGTCCCATCGAAGAACCGGCTTTTCCATGGCATCACAGAATTCCGCGTCCCGTGCGTGCAATAGCTGCAGGTAGCGATCAAATCTCGAACCGCCGCATCTGCTGTGAAATCACGTCCGCCGACGTTTTCCTTCTAAGCCCAGCTGGAAGTCGCAGGGCGCGCGAGATCGGGACTTTGGGAGGTTTGGGCGGGAAGTCGCAGGGCGCGCGAGATCGGGGCTTTGGGAGGTTTAGGCGGGAAGTCGCAGGGTGCGCGAGATCGGGGCTTTGGGAGGTTTGGGAGGGAAGTCGCAGGGCGCGCGAGATCAGGACTTTGGGAGGTTTGGGCGGGAAGTCCTCGCGGTTCCGGTCGCGCACCCCGGTGACTAATAAGAAATTAATTATAATAAATTGCTTTTTCCTGGAATATCTCGCCCGTCGATGCCTCTCAAGAAAGCAATTCCCTCACTTAACCGATTCGATGACGGAAAGAGATCCAAAATGAGATGCAAGGGTTCCCGCCTGGAGGATCAACCCATCAATTGGCGTCTATTCTCATTCCCATTCCAGTATTGCCCGTTCTTAACTTTCATGCTCCATTACGAAATTCAACTTCCCCATCTGGTGGAACGAAATTGGGCATGCTTCGCTCCCATTCGACGTAGAATCGCTCCAGCTTTGGGTTAAAGCTCCGTCTCGCTGTTAAATTCATTTCGGTATTTTTTTCTTTCTCCCTTAATTCATTCTGGGGTGTTTTCGGAGGAAATGGAAAAAAAGAATTGACTTGAAGGGAATGATAAGCGCCCTTTTTTTTGTCGGCGATAAAGCATTTCACTTTGAAAAATGAAATTATTCGTCATTTATTGAGGCTTATCGCACGACTCCATTCCCTTCACCCAGGGTTGCCGGATATCGCGCTGGAGTCAAGCAGGATTCATCACTGCTTCTGTTTTTGTATTCGGCCCTCTCTCGCCGAGACGGAGCCGAGATAGGTTGGAGAAAGGGAAAGTCGGTGGAACACGGTATATAATATTTATGCATATTCTACATCTCCATTCCATCCTTTATCAAATGGCGATTCGAAATACTCTTTGCAATTCGCCCTCCTGCAAAATCTTCCCCGCTCTAGATCTTTAATTTTCTTCTTCATAAAGGAAATCGATCATCGTTCGGTCAAGTGACAGCGCGAGAATAATAACCCACTGATCCCCAATTTCGGCAACTGCGTTTCCGGCACTCGACTAGATCCGGCCCTCGACTAGATCCGGCCCTCGACTAGATCCGGCCCTCGACTAGATCCGGCCCTCAAACTAGATCCGGCCCTCGACTAGATCCGGCCCTCGACTAGATCCGGCCCTCAAACTAGATCCGGCCCTCGACTAGATCCGGCCCTCAAACTAGATCCGGCCCTCGACTAGATCCGGCCCTCAAACTAGATCCGGCCCTCGACTAGATCCGGCCCTCGACTAGATCCGGCCCTCGACTAGATCCGGCCCTCGACTAGATCCGGCCATACGGGCGTTCCGTTGACGCACGTGCATCCCTTGGATACCATCAATAAAGCCAATTCCGGATGAGGAAATGGGTGCGATATCCGAAGAACCATATTCTATTTACCGTTTCCATCACGGAAATTGCAATATGCATCCTCGAACCCCAGAATCCAAGCCACGAGAACCATAAGCCACCTCCTTCGCGCTCACGGCATTTCTTCGGAGCGCAGCGGAGACATCCCGCATTTCTCCGCATCAAAGCAGAGACATCCCTCCGTCTCCCCCTCCCCCTTAATCCCGCATCCAATTCGAGGGAATCCTCTCTCACCTCATTCCCCTCTCTCCTCGCCGACTCCTTTACTCCATTTCATTCCGTCCCTCCGTCTCGGCTCTTTCACCTTCTGCAATAATGGGAGGAGCTCGATCCCACAATCCCACAATCTCTCTTCGCATCTGGCGCAATGCTAGAAATATCTTCTTTTCCCAGGCTTCAACTCTTAATGAGAAAGTGAACGATTCTGCTCAAAACTGGCTTTTAAAGATTTTAACTTTACTATTATATTATTTATTATTATTAGGGCTGTACCGGTGGCCACATTCGGCCGGTGGGCCGATGGCCGATTATTTTCTTATACCTATCGGCCGGTACCGGTACCGGTGTAGAGAAACAAGGAAAAAGCATTCGACAAAATTTTTTAAAAGTCAAATAGACATATGAATGCACGTTCAATTTTATTACTGCTTCCACGCTGGGTGTTTCGAATACACCCATGTATCGACCTATCGATAGTGCATCGATGCTGGCGGGGGGGGGGGGGGGGGGGGGGGGGGGGGGGGGGGGGGACGGTGGATTCAGTCTTTTCTCACTGCGATCGGGATCAGGTTTCTGCCTCATTTCCGCCATTTCTTGCTTCGATCGGGGCGCGGACCTATATCCGCCTTCCATAATCTGTCGCCTGTGATTCGAGAAGTTGGAGCGGGAGGTGTGACCTTTTTCGCGGCGGTGATAAAGCCTATCATACCTCAACTATCGAAAATGACATCAATACATCGGTGGATGAGCTGCGATAGCCTTAATTTTTTCCTATTGCCGTTGAGATTCGGTTACCGTTCACATGGTATTTTTTTTATTTTTCCTCGTTCAGCACGTTCTTCTTTGAATATCGGCACCGGCTGGTTCCAAACCTGCCGATGGCCGATGTGGCAGAAAGTCCAACGCCGGCGGCCGATACCGGTGTTAGCCGATACATCGGTACAGCCCTAATTATTATACTATTTATCATTACATTATTTATTATTATATTATTTATTTGTTGAATACTATATTGTTACTTTTTACATTATATTTATACATTAATGGGTTCTTTAAAGCTATTATCTTTATTATCTTTAAAGTTATTATTATTATTTTTTAAAGAGCGTAACTTCGCTGTCCTGTTATGTTCCTACTTTTCCTTCCAGAATGTATGAAGTCCTTTCGCACGCGGACAGCTGTAACGAAGTTATTCTCTGTTCCATCAATCAAATTAAATTAAATGGCCGCAAATTCAAATGGATTAAATCGATCGGACCTCTTTAATCGCGACGGAAGTTAATGATAAAAATAAAGAAATTCACAGCCGGAAATCGGGTTTTGCCGGATCGAGCCATCCGGCAGGATCTGCGATCCTCTCGCTCTCCCGTCGAGAATAATGTGTCGTCACCATCTGGCGAACGCGTGCCGTGTTTCGGCTTCCCCGGAAATCCGAGAAAATAAGTTGGCTGGTCTCAGTTTCCAAGAAGAGAGAAGAAAGTCGGAAAATAAATAATAAAATTGTTTATAATTTTTTTTAAAATTAATTAAATTAATATAACATTTTAAAAGAGATTGATCCGAGAAATTAAATGAAAAATCATGTTCTGATCTGTACACCATTCCAAAAATATGTAAATAAATAAATAATAATGATAAAATAAGAGCGAACGCCAAGATCTCTTCCGTCTTTCCTCGATCGCCCTGCAAACTCCAACACGTCGAGTGTCGCATCGAAAGAGAAGGTCAGCCGAGAGACTTTCCGGCCCTGGGGGATTCGTCGCGACCGCGAATCGTCTGCGACAGATTCGTCGCGTTTAGGCTGCATCCACTCGAGTGAGGGGAGAACGGTTTATTCTTGGAGTGGTGTATCGATAAAAAAAAATAATGGGAAATAATATTAATAAATGGAATGGCTAAATGGTACGACGCAAGGCAACTGTTAAAAACGGTCGCGCTTTTAAAAATGGGACGAAGGGGAAACCCTGCGGGAACGGGAGTTCAAGGCCTCCGAGCGCCGGCATTTTGAAATGACCTTGAAACTGCTGTAAAATGCTTGACTAAAATGACTAAAATGTCAGTCAGTCGACTACTCACGATCGTCTATACATAATAATAAAAGTATAATTTTTTATTTACTCAGCTATCCATTAGGTACCTTTTTGCCAAGTTTAAACTTTCTGGCGCCCTCTCTGTCCAATTGGCCACAACTTTTTTTTTCAAAACATCGCCCCTAGAAAAAAAATTCCCCCGGGGGATGTATCGAGACTGAGCATTTTTATTTTAACTCCTTGTCTCAGTGGTCACGTTCATGCAAAGTTTCAGCTTTCCATGTTCATCAGTGCAAAAAATATATTTGGAAACATCTCCCTTTGAAATTTGTGGCCCCAGGGCATTTACTTCCAAGGTGTGAATTTTTATGCAGCATCCCAATGGGTACCAAGGGTACAAATGTACCAAGTTTCATCTTTCCGCACTAACTCAATACGCCAGGACAAAAAAAAAATCCTTGAAGACGTCGGCCCCCAAAAATATCCCCGCAGGGCATGGATCTAAAATTTTGCCATTTTCCTGAACTCATCGTCTCGGTAGGCACGTCCAGGCCAGGTTTCAGCTTTCCATGTCTCTTCGTTTTACTCGAGCAAAAATAAAGTTATGGAGGGGGAATGAGTAACGGGACCGAACCCGAGACGTCCCGTGATGTCATCGAACAAGAAGGACGCTGAATTGAATATATCATTCACTGTTAAGCAACGGTTAATTACAGGCATCTTTCCATTCGGTGAATTGTTTTCATAATTGTCTTCAATTGTCCAGTCATGTCCTCGATATTGTTAGGTTTTTATGAATCAAAAACCACTTCTTCTGACTTCCTCTTCCATTTTCTATAATTAGCGTTTTTTTTGGACCACCCTGTAAACAAGCCATTCCCTATGACAGAGGTTCTCAGCCTTTCCATTCCACCTTAATAACTACAAAGTGATTCGCAGACAATTAAAAAGCAATTTAATTACTGTTCGTCTAAGTGTTGATTCCTATTCTTAGATTTGCGGGTACTTGACACGGCCAACCGGTTGAGAACCACTGCCGTATGAGAATCCTTTACTTTAGTAAGGTCATCCAAGGTCATCCAAGGTCATCCAAGGTCATCCAAGGTCATCCAAGAGGCGTTCTGGAACAGCAGCGGAGTTCGCGGATTCGATTCCCCGGTTCTTCGTCTTGAGTTCGGAATGAGGAAACTTGGAATTGAATTCGTGTGTACTCCAGGGAACATGAAGGGAAGGACCTTTCCTGGAATCGTATTATGAATAGGTTTCCGTAGAAAAGGCGGACGCTTGTGGAGTGGCACATACATACACCTCGTTCGTACGTAAGTATATAAATAGATACGCAATCGTGGCACTGCTTGTCGCGGACTTACTGCACACATAAGCCACACTTGGCCCACAAATGTATTAGACTGGGTCCCACAGAAAACGCGGACGTTTACGTTACGCCCTATGCATTTTTCACCCGCGGTGCACGTGTACATGTGTGGCTCGTGAACGTGGGCCAAGCTTGGCACATGTGACTGTGCGGAGATGAACAAACTTGGCCCGGGGATAAATTGCTGACTGGGAATAGGTTAGAAACATTTTCCTAAGGAAAAGCCGAAGGTCACAGAAGGAATGAGTCGAGGGAAGGGGAAACTCGCTGGAGAATTTTCAACGGGATGTGAAGGTCTGCAGCAGGGGATATTTATTATTATCACCAATATTTGCACGCTTAATTCGATGTTGTAAGTACACATCGCAATTGTCATTTTCCCTCATTGCGTTACAGGGGTTCCTCCCCCCTTTTTGGCGGAAGCCAACTCTTACTCTAATCGGTCACGAAAAGGGGAAGTCCATCGAGATGGAAAATGCCTCCCCGTTCGGCACAAATTCAATTCGAACTCTGATCCAGTAAATTAAAAAAATTTAAGGGTCCTTTCATGATTAGTACTATAGTACTGGAGTACTGGAGCAAATATCCGACGTTGCATTGTGTTTAATTTCAACCTTTTTACAAGATTGTTGAACGTGTTGCGTTGAAAAATCGACATTTTCTCAACGTTGACACAACGTTGTTACGTCGAATGGGTCCGAAATTCCCTTGGTATTCACCAAATTTCCCGGGAACAAAGTCCGGACGAGGGAAGGAAATTTTCCGAATCGTTTTTCCAGCGCGGCTTTTCTCTGGAGCCATTGAATCTTGTTGCTCTACAGGCCTCCCAAGAAGAGAATAAAATGCCAGGAAAGGAAAACAGAAAACAACGAATTTTTTCTCCGTGCGAAAACCTGCTCGCATCCCCCTTTCATCATCCAAAAAAGTCTATTTCGAAACCATTTTACAACAACATGAGCTCTAATTGGGAATGTACGTTGGTCATTCGAAAAACCTAAAGTATTGGCTCATTAGTAACTTTTTAGCAACATAATCTCACGAAATTTTAAGGAAAATGTTTTTAAGAAAGATACCTGCTCAACAGTCACCAATGAGCTGGATGCATTTCTCACACCGTTACACCATACCATGGATGCGAGGACGTTGTCCTCCTCGACCAGGTTCAGGAGCGATGCGTTGTAGACATTCTTGATGGCGTCAGCGTCCTCAAAACTTTGTCCTCGCAGGCTTTCATTCACCTTGTAGTAGAGAAAGAAGCTGTATCCGGCCAACCATCCGCAATAAAAGCCCCTACCTGTTGCTAACAGGCGCTATTCTGATGCTAGACAACGCGGCTTCTAATTGGAAGTGGAAATCCGGGAGGCTACCTATACAAAAAAAATTCTATTTGATTCTATACGATTTTTGAAACATTAAGATATCATAGGATTCTCATTGGAATCCTATAGGGTTCCTATTGGATCCCATAGGATTATTATGACACCCTTTGAGATTCATATAGCAGTCTTACAATGAAGTAATAAATTTTTATGTTTCACAATCTGATAGGATGTCAGAGGATTTTTTGCAAGGGCATGGCAGACTGAGAGTGGGAGGTGCTCGCCCACTCAGCCTATTCCCCGGAAATGTCACTCTTCGACTTCTTCCCCAAGGTTAGGGAGAGATTGGACCGACATTGCTTTTAGGACGCCGAGGACATCGATAATGCCTGCAATGCTTTGCTCTTGGACCTTACCTAAGGACAACATTCTTCCTTCCACGGTCTTTTGCCATGGTGTAAGAAATCCTGTTACTGTCGCAGGCATCTCTCTTTCCATTCGTCTCCCCCCGCCGATCCTCGGCAAACATATTCAAAGAACCATCGTCGTTATCGTCGAGGTCAGGCAATTTTCATTTACGATTATCGAGCTTAATGGGCCAATTTTATTCCAGTGGTTCGAAAGCCCCAAATATTTATTGTCTCTCGCCCTTTCTTCATCACGATGGAGAAACCAGTTTTTACGCAAATTTACCATATTTGCATGCATTATGGAGTCCTTCATGTAATCGACAAATTAATTCTAGAGTTCCAGTCTGGGTACAGATCAGCCATTCTACTGGCCCCTATTCACGGGAATTATTATATATATTCACCGCATCCTAACCTTCCAACCTTGAAATAAATAATAGCTGTTAATTGTTCGGCTTAGGCCTGTATGAAACGGCCTAGAGAAAAGATATGTTCTCGATGGACGCATCCGCGTCGCGTGGAGGCGGAAGGGCATCTGGCATCCGTATCTGGCATCCTACCCTTCATAATGAAGTGTAGGATGCCAGATATGGCATTTCACGCGTACGCCTTGCAACCCTGTCAACGCGGCCGGAAGGTGCAGCCGCTCTCCATTGTCTGCTATGGATCCGTCAACCGCTAGGGCTGGAAGGGAAGTGGATGTTTTCGTGGAATACGGGCTCCCCGACCCAGGAGGAAAGCTGCACGTGCGCATCGGGTCGTGTTGTCCTTTTTCTCTGGTTACTGCGGACAGACAGAATGAAAAAAAGAGACAGACCTAAGCAAAGTCAAATCCTTTCCTTGCCTCCATCGCTCACCGCTCAAAATCGAGGAAGATACTTCGCGTGGGTGGGGATGAGAGGACTTAGGAATTCCAGGAAAGGGGATGAGAGCATTCCAAGGGGTGACAGTATCAATATGAGCCAAATGAGATTTCTTGGAAGGATTAGAGAAGTCACAAGGTAAGTACCACAGAAGGCATGGAACTTGTGATTGGGTGGCGGGTGATGAAAAGGGTCACGGGAACCACGTCGATGCTGTTCATCATCGCAAATGCTCTCGATTCCCCTCATGATTCCAGGCTGAATTAAGGACCACGGGAATCGAAGTCCCCAAGAGCTCCAAGAAACGCATTTGTCGATAGCGTGCGCAACGCAATCTTCGGTAAATTTACTGCAAAAATAATCTTTCAAGCTCGATAATGGTGAATTCAATATTCCTGACCTCAACCATAACGACGATGGTTATTTTATTATTTTATTTTAAAGCCCGTGTACACAAGGGGTGATTAGACTGTGAATTTCGATTTACTTCACTGGATAACGATTGCTGGAGAA
Source organism: Darwinula stevensoni (assembly GCA_905338385.1). Taxonomy (NCBI): domain Eukaryota; kingdom Metazoa; phylum Arthropoda; class Ostracoda; order Podocopida; family Darwinulidae; genus Darwinula; species Darwinula stevensoni. The sequence goes on from CAJPEV010000866.1 coordinate 54,122, forward strand.
AATATTCCCTGGCGGAAAGTAACGGCAGTTGAACGCACTTGGTAACTGCCCCAGGCCCAATGTCTTCTTTACCAAAGATCGCATTCGGAATCTGTCTCATTTGCTCACGTTTTGCCTCGGTAAGAGGAAGGTAAGAGGAATCGACATAAGTATGACTCTCACGTGCGATTCGGTTTCTCCTGCGATCATCGGCACGAAGGCGTTATTCAGCTGTTTCTCCGTCGATAATTTCGTGCCTCGATAATGTAATGAATTTTCTCAGGAAAAAAAAAAACCCATTAAAATGCAGATGAGAAAAAAAGTTGTTATATACCCGTGAGGGCCCAGAGGGACACAATTAAAGCGCACTTAGGCAGACATGAGCATACACGGCACACAAGCAATTTCAGTCGCAGTGATATATTGTGCCAATATTCTATCATTGGAAAGCGTACCCATTCGACTCAACAAACCCGGGCCAACGTTGAGCGAGGACTGACTTTTCAACGTAGCAATGTTGCCACAACGATGTGTAAAAGCGGGATTCTACGTTGCCTCAATGTTGAAATGAAACACAATTCAACGTTCATGCATCTCATCGTGCCAGCGTTGAATTGTCAACGTTTCGGCGTTACTGCCTCCTTTTGCTGAGCCCGAACGCGCTCTCATGTTGATTGGAGCTTGAGAGTACTCTAATGAGTGCAATTATAATGGTTCATCCCAGTAACTTCCATTACTGGATCAGAACTGGAGTTCAGTACTTGAATGACAAAACTCATTATTTCAGCCATGTCTAAACTTGTCTACTATTCGTCAAAGTCGGTTGTTCTGCAGAATCAGCGGAGTATCCATGGCAACCTTGCCCACAATGGATCCTTTAAAATCAGTCGCATTCAGTCTGACCTGGTCTCAGATGTTCTCATGAGATATTCACTTTCATATTCTCCTATCTGTTCCCTATAAAAACGCAAAAACCAAATGCAAAATGTGTGCTAAGGTCGAAAGCAGATATGACAATAGTACCGTGGCTGATGCGAACGATGAACACTCCTCAGTATATCTGAGAAGAAGATATGAGGAATTAAATTGAAAAATAGAATGGAATTACGTGGGTCGTCAGAAAAGTCTAAGATTCAAACCTTTTTTTTCAACAATATCTCAATGAATTATCAGGAAATATTTTCAAGAACGATACCTGCTCAAAGGAGTCATTGAGCCCAATGAATTTGTTGCACCGTGGCTCCAGACCGTGGAAGCCAAGATGTTGTCCTTTCCTCAGGTCCAAGAGCAAAGCTTTGCAGGCATTGTTAATGTCCTCGGCGTCCTAAAAGCAATGTCGACCCGGGCTCTCCCTAACCTTGGGGAAGAGGAAGAAGTTGGAGGGTAAAACTTCCGGGGAGTAACTTGAGTGGGCGAGCACCTACCTCTCTTAGTCTGCCATGTCCTCATGAAAAAATTTTGTTGGATCCTATCAGATTGTGAAACATAAAAATCTTATAATATTATTGTAAGACTAATATAGGAATCTCAAAGGGTGCCATAATAATCCAATGGGATCCAATAGGAACCCTATAGGATTCCAATGAGAATCCTATGAGATCTTAATGTTTCAAAAATCGTATAGAATCCAATATAATTTTTTGGTATAGGTACACTTCCGGATTTCCACTTCCAATTAGAAGCCGCGTACACAACAGGTAGGGGCATTTATTGCGGATGGTTGGCCGGATACAGCTTCTTTCTCTACTACAAGGTGAATGAAAGCCTGCGAGGACAATGTTTTGAGGACGCTGACGCCATCAAGAATGCCTACAACGCATCGCTTCTGAACCTGGTCGAGGAGGACAACGTCCTCGCATCCATGGTATGGTGTAACGGTGTGAGAAATGCATCCAGATCATTGGTGACTGTTGAGCAGGTATTCTTAAAAACATTTTCCTTAAAATTTCACGAGATTATGTTGCTATAGATAATAAAAGACCAATGAGCCACTACTTTAGGCTTTTCGAATGACCAACGCACATTCCCAATTAGAACTAATGCATCATTCTTCTGTTGTAAAGTGGTTTCGAAAGAGACTTTTTTTGGATGGTGAATGGAGGGGTGCGAACAAATTTTCGAACGGAGAGAAAATTCGTTGTTTTCTGAAATGTTGGAAGTTTTCGAATTAAGACGTATTCACGCAAGAAATTATTTTCGACGTTTTGAACTTCATTTAAGGCAGCGACGAGCAACGAGAAACCTTTTTTTAAATTGTATTTTATTCCCTTCTTGGGAGGCCTGCAGAGCAACGAGATTCAACGGATCTGGAGAAAAGCCGTGCTCCAAAAACGAATCAGGATTTTTTCTTCACTCGTCCGGCCTTTATTCCCTCGAAATCAAAGGAACGGGGAGGGACAGCGTTCAGGAATATTGGAATATCAAAGGAATCGATAGTGCGGAGGGTGCAAGCTTTTCCATCTCGAAGGACTGCCCTTTTCGTGACCGATTTAAAAAAGAGGTGGCTTCGTGGATCTCCGCCAAAAAGGATCTACCCCTGTAGCGCAGTGAGTCGGAAATGAAATTGCAATCTCATTTACAACATCTAATTGAGCGTGCATATATTGACTGACATGCTCGGATCCCTTGCTGCAGACCTTTACATCCTGTTGAAAGTTCTCTAGCGAGTTTCTCTTTCCTTCCTTTCGTTCCTCCTGTGATCTTCGATTTTTCCTTCGGAAAAGTTTCTAACTTATTCTCTCATGAATCTTTTTCTTCCGCTCTGGGGTGGTGTTTGAGGTGAGTTCCATCATCTTGCCTCTCTTGTGACATCCGAGTTTCCTCGAGAAGTGAGACAGCCTCCATAAATGTATTCATCATTTGTCTCTGACTCATGAGATTGAAAACCGTTGAGATTCTCACCCCATGGTTAAATAATTTTTCTCCATAACTTCCAGAGTCAGAATTTCCAGGAGTCTTCTGAGCAGCGTCACCGATTTAAGCCACCTGTCGCTTACTAACGTATTCAGGAATTCTGATGCCTCCCCCTAAATGGGAAGTTATAGGATACCATAATGTAATGAATGAGGTATCATTCCATTTCCATGCGGAAGAGATTTCCTACAAAGGCAATTGAATCATGAATTTCTCTCTCTCTTTCCCTCTCTCCGTCTCACAAATGCAATATGATTTTATGGAAAGGAAAATGTTGGGGTACTAAAGGCAACCCTTAAAAAAAATTAGATGATTTGGGACGCAGAAAGTAGGAAAAGAGAAGAGCTCACGGTTATGAGGGATATCGCATCATCGCCGAGGTTTCATGCTTGGAATAGAATAGAGAGATAGTGCTCAATGATTGAGCATACAATCTTCCAAGTAGGGAGTAGGGTGTAGTATAGAAAATCAATCTAAAAAATTTTCATCTTCTTAAGTCTGCGGCTTTGACTCAAAGGGATAAGCCTTCAGCTTATCTAAACGCTCGATATTAAGGAGTGAGGGATCACATGACGTCCCAAGCCGATGCATGTATAATTGCATGAAATTCACAATAGAAGAAATTGCAGCTCACGCTATGCAGATTGTGAACAAGAAGGATTTAGAAGGGAGTCACAATGAAAGCAAGTAATTACATGCTTTAATAGTACATACGTGTAAATTTGATGTGACGTATTTTATGAATATTACATTATAATGATCGCTTAATCCGTCTCTTCGAAGATGGAGGTCTCTGGATGGAACCAGAGCGAGAACGCGGACTTGCAGGGAGACGTGGAGTATTACCTTGCGGGCATGGAAGCGACGCGATTCTGGATTCAACGGGTGCTGGTGCCGATAGTAGCGGCGGTGGGGATAGCCGGCAATAGCATCACCATGCTCATCCTGACGAGGAAGGAGATGCGAAGTTCTATCAATTGGTACCTCACCGGGTTGGCAGCAGCGGACCTCCTCTACCTGGTCTTCGTCTTCTCCCTGTCGTTTCGGCATTATCCCTGGAATATGCCTCTCTCCTACTGGCATTATTATCCTGTGGGACTCTGGCTTTCCGATTCTTCCAGTGAGTCGGGGTATAGTGATTCTTTAGGGAGGGAGATATCGTATAAACTCGAGTACTTCGACAGGTCATCGATGTGCCCACAGGAGTACGAAGTTTCTTGGGCAGCCCCAATCGAATTTCTCGAAACTGAAACATCCCATGCGCTAACTATACGTTCTATTATCGATATGAAGAAGTTCTATATTAGAACTTACTTTTGCGATTAATTCTACACAAAAAAGTGACTATACCATTTGCAGCTCTCTGCTTTCCACGTGTAGTGCATATTAGAGACAGGGTTGCCGAATGCTTATAAATTTCTCCTTCGGAAAAAGCTTGCATATGGATGAAGGGACGTCAAGGCCAGTTACTGTCAGTGGCTGGAATATGATGGATGTGCGGAGGCATTGAATTTGATCGTATATGCTGTCGAATTTATTATATGAGATTATGGATTCTTCGAATTCCTAGAACCAGACGTTGAGTGGAATTAGCCTTATGCATCAATTGACGCCAGTGAGGCATTCAGATGCTCTAGATATTCAAGTTCCTCATTTCCTCAATTGTATTAGGTATTCCATGCTATTACTTGAGTAAAATTGGGGTGGCTGAAATATAGATATCTGTCGTCTGTGACAATCCGAGAGCAACGATTGGGAGAAAGGAGGGAATGAACACGGTTTCATCACGCCCGTGCAAGATGCAAAGTCCTTTCCATGGATTTAGGTGTCCCACGGGATAATACTTTCTAGTGAACGCACTGCTTTGGAGAATCGCAGCCTTATGTTTGCTCGTGATCAAGGCAGCATATTTATCATTTTGGGATATTGGCTAGTATTCTCAGGCTTAATAAAAAACCTGATGCATCTCCTGCAACATCATACCACCCACTGAAACCCCTCTGTAGACGCAAAGTGGATTGGTTTCCCCGTATCGTTTCATAATTTCCGGAAAGTAGCGAGATCGATCCCCAAGAGATGCGAACACTTACCGCATTAAGCGACCGTTAAGCCACTCGCAGTGCTGCCTTGGAATGGCAATGTGTTGCAGATTCCCATGTTCCTCAGACGCACGAAACAGAGATGCAACCGCATGAATTAATATCGTATTCAACGAAAATTTTCCAAGTGCCATTCATGACTAAATTGATCATAACACATTTCACGAGTCATGATCCACACTGAAAACCCTGGTCGCTTGCTCCTTTGCAAAGGCAGTGGGACGTGCCGAAATTGCAATTAAATTTCGGTAAAAGATGCAGCCGACCGGAATCTTAACGGAAGCCAGACGCTTGGCTTCGCTCTCTTTGAACGAATAATCTTGCAGATATGAGATAAGCCCAAAGGTGAGTCATTTTTCTTCCGCATGGGACGTCCTAATACGACGCAATTGACAGGCACATCTTTCATCTGCTAATTTTCCCGATTTTTGCAATGCGCATAAAAAAAGGACTGCCATTGAAACGTCCATGAGGTGATTTTAGTCTGCCATGAATTTTGGGAGGATGGAGTCATTAATAGCAAATAATAAGTTTAGCTTGTTGAAGTGGTAATAAATTATATTTAAACGGTGGATTTGTTATTAATTAGTAATTACTTCATGACCTCATGTTAATGCAGTAATTAAAAAAATTATTACCTGGCTAAAAAAATATTTGATCTCGCCTTAAACTCTCATGCTTAAACCATACTAGTCAGCTGCCATGTACTCCTTGGAGTCTGCTATGAGTCGCCAATCTTTTTATCGTGCTTTTTTGGTTAATACCTTCAACAGGCTTACTGTTAATCTGATTTTGAAATTTTTAAAGAAGAGATAAAACAACTGATTCGACAGCTCAGCGGTCCCTTCGATTGATCTTGTAATTGTAATTGTTGTATTTTGTCGAGAGACGAGTAATCAGATGGATGAGCATGCATGAAGGATGCATGTCATGGCAACTATTGTCATGACAACTATCCGAAGCAAAACATGGAAAGCACGATTTGATTCAGCTGGAGCTGGTGAGACGGGATGAGAGATTTTCAGTTTTTCGCTGGAGAGGACATGGAGTGGCATTTCGAGGCGTGAACGCGGTCCAGTTCTTATTTCGCAGCTTGAAATGCATTGCGGTGGTTTCTATCTGTCGAAACGCGAGGCAATCCAGTCCTGGAGACGTTCAAATCCGCGGCAGAAAAGGCATCAACGATGGAGAAAAAATCACGGTAAGGACTCGATCGAAAAAGTGGAACCCGGATGTGGGGATGCTGGAGAGCAACGACAAATAAGAGAAACTTGAGTGGCTAGCAAATACAGCGGGACATTGCCTGGAATTAATCGATGTGCTCTCTTTGGAGGGAGGTCGGAGGGAGGTCGGAGGGAGGTCGGAGGGATCGGAGGGAGGTCGGAGGGATCGGAGGGAGGTCGGAGGGATCGGAGGGAGGTCGGAGGGATCGGAGGGAGGTCGGAGGGATCGGAGGGAGGTCGGAGGGATCGGAGGGAGGTCGGAGGGATCGGAGAGGAAGTGAGTAGTGAGCGGCGCGAGCGTGTTTTGGTTATTATACCGATATATTTTAAGTAGGGCTGTGCCGATTATCGCCATATCGCGATATCGTTCGATGTGTGTCTTATCGAGATATGTTTGCATATCTCGATATTTAAACTTTGGAAAAACATTTTTTTTACTCCTCTATTGTCGCAGGAGAGGGGAAGCAGAGCACACGAACCGCACCATCAGCATAACGGCATGGAAAATTTCCTTGAGGCGAAATGGTGGAAATCAACACTCGGAAAATCAGCCCCCGAGTATGATGAAACCACAGCCAATTTTTGCGGATGGAAAAAGAACTGAAAAGTCATATCTCACTCTCATGGAAAGTCTGAATTTAACCTCGCAACGAATGCAATACCCATCCGGAATATGCAAAAGTAACTGCCCTGAAAGGAAGAAAAATTCCAATTTCTGGGAGTACGACCAATCTCTCTCGCATCTTGCGACCTCAATTTGATCGTGGCGATAATCGAGCCTAAAAGGATCATTCTTTGCGAATTCTCCGAGGAAAATCGGTTCCCGTCACGCCAGGCTTTTAAACGCTTGACCTTTCCTTTCCTTGTACCTCTCCTTTAAAGAAAACCGGAAGACCTTGAAAACCACTCACCACTCATGAATCTTTCACGGTTGCATTTCGAATCTGAAAATTCACCATGGAGTCCATCACGGTCTCCAACAAGAAGTCACACGAGACAATGGTCACTTTCCTAATGACCCTTTCCTAATGACCACTTTCCTAATGAAATAATGGACAGCTACGAGCCGGACGGAATCAATGCCACTAATTTCGTTCGATCTTACATCAATAAAGCGGCGAAATGGAGATCGATCACCCACCGATACGCCAAAATCATAACGGAAGGAGACACCCGTACCCGTCCCCAAAAATAACCTGCGAATTCGCGGAACTTTCGTCCGATAAGGATTTTTCGCAAAACGCACGTCGTGCATGTTTTGCGACAGAGATCGTCGATATGTTCTCTCAATAATGATTTAATGCTTTCGAGATCATGTCAGAATCATTACAAAATAGAGAGGTTTTGTCCTGAAATGAATTAATATATACATTACAGATATCTCGCGTCGTTCTGAAGAATCTCTTTTAGTTTCTTCTGTTTCACGAAATTTACATTTAACTTCCGACGTGATTCTTCAAGAAGGTTTTTGTCGATTTCGGCAGGATGCCTGATCCGAAGTTGAGATTCTCGAGTCCTTCGTCGAATCGACCGCCGTGGGGACAGTTTAGACGAAATGATCGCCAGAGATATGGAGTTAAAAATGCTCGGAGCATTCGGATCGGAATAAAGATTCCTTTCTCTCAGGGGTTTCATTATTGAACTCGGGTATTTAATCAGGGTCTCTACGATCACGTCCCTTCCATCGACTTCCATGAGTCTTTAAAGACTGACGCAGATGGATTACCACATTTTTCTATGGGAAAAAAAAAATCCTCTCTCGTCTACGGAAAATTACCACCAAGAGGAAAACCCTTTTTGTTTCCCTCATGCGGGGTCATGGAGACGTGTGTATTTAGATTAAGGGAGATTAAGGGATTAAGCTAGTGGTCCTTTTAAAACTCCGTTTTCGTTGGAAGGAAGGTCGAAGTTAATGCTTTTGGGGTGGAGAGCGTTAACGTGGACTTAGCCTCTCTCCGAGTCAGCTTCTCGGTCGGTCCATAATGGCTTGGCGAGAGGCATCTCGCTTGCCGCTGGTCCAACCTGTCCCCTTGTCTGGGTTTTTTACGACCTCGCTGGATCCGGGATTCGAGATGTCATGCTTCCCAGGAGAGCTTGGTTCAACTGGCATACCTGTAAACTCGAGGATTTGTGGTTAGCTGAGGTAGGGAATCTAGTGGTTCCGACTGAATGAGATTTTCTTGGATTCTAGTCATTTGGATGCATTCTGAGAGACAGTCCTATAGGCTAACACCACGGTGCAGTTTAATGCGATTGAGTATGACTGACATGACATGCTTTTGCATACTTGGCTGTTGGTTCTGCGAGAATCTGGATGGTCGAAAAACGCGAGGAGGATTGCACCAGGGGAGACACCTGCGTATGGAAGGGGCGAAGAATGACCCCACCTGGCCGTGCTCGCTTCATCTCCTGTTCTCCACGCAATGGTCGATTCTCATTCACTTATAACGGCATCCTGAGAATCGGCTGCCATTTCTTCCCTAATTTTGTCAGTCTCCAGAAACATAATATTCCTCTGCTAAACCTACAAATATTAATCCTGCTCTCTCTGGGGCAATGATCCTGCTGTTGTGTGACTGGGTTCCCTCCTTAATCTGACTTATTGTCTTTTTTAAGTCTAAGCATTCACTGGGGATATGTGCAAAGAGTCAACTTATTTGTCACTTGTCTTCTATTAATATTTTGAAATCCTTTTTTGACGTTGTTATGCCAGATGTAGGACCGCTGGATATTTTTTAAAAATTCAACTAGCCGATGCCTATCTAGTGGTACACATGAAGTCAGTGGACGTGACAGGCAACTTTTATTTCCCATTGCAACCTTAAGATTTTCCCAAATATTGTGGGGAAAAGAAATCATCTGTGCGTCAAAAAAAGAATAATTCATCTGAGGAAGATAAATCCCGGATGCTGAAGAACGAGTGTGTAAAATATCACCACTCAATATTTAGCACGATGCTTCTTTTGCATACGCTATATGTTGAATAGGGACGCCTTCAACTTACTGTACCTCATCACCCAGATAGAAGAAAACTCTTCATTATTCTCAGCATTAAACAATTATTAAAATAAAAGATTTCGTTGCTTCGATCGGTTAGGATCTTCGGTGACCTGGAGCTACAACTATAGACGAGGGCGATGCGCCACCTTCAAATAAAGCCTACTAGTGCCACGCACTAAAATGCAAAAGATAGGGCCATTCCGCCCAGGTCATTTCTCGGCAGCTGCTGTTCAAAAATCTTCTCTTCCTTTAAGACAATCCTGTGCAATTACTTGAAAACGGGAAGTACAGCTATCGGACAAGATGTCATGTATTATTCTCTTCTGATTCGAGGCAACACATCCGTGTGGCTGACGGTGTCCTTCACGGTGGAGCGATACCTCGCTCTAAAAAACCCGCTGAAGGGCAAGGTGTGGTTCACCGAGTCCCGGGCGAAGCGGGTCATCGCCCTCGTCTACATCCTCTGCTTCCTCAGCATCCTCTCGACTCCCTTCGAGTGGAGGGTGCAGGAATCCCAACTGGTCCAAGGCGATCACAGAGAGTCTCAGATATCTCTCGTTCTCAGCAACCTCGGCGCCAATCCTGGGTACGATTCATCATTTTGTTAATATTTTCAGTACTTCTTAATCCTATAGGACTAAGCCCTTCATCCCTAAGGGATTAAGCCGTTCAGGCTTTTTCATTCCGTCCACCAAAATTTATCTCTCCAGTTGAAACTTGGCATGAAAATTATGGTTTGGGCTAGTATCGTCCTTGAAACCCCGTTATTTTAGCATAAGAATATAATTCGTGGATATAATATCTGTACCTCCGCTATGTAAACGAATTAGTTATTAATATATACTAAATCTATACCCTTGTATTAGTATGTATTCTTCTAGCATGTATTTTACTGTGAATTTGTAATTCATTATCCATTTCTCTCTTAATCTCTCTCTCTTAATATATTTCCACGGGCGTCAATTAGGAAGCAATTGAATAAAATTCCTTGAAACGCTATTCTTGTGTTTTTTACAAATGCATTTTAATTATTTACTTTATTGTACCTGTATTTATTTCTATACATCAGGTAAACTTGGACTCGCCTTTAATTAGCTATCCTTGACTACGGAAAGTTCAGGTCGTCAGACGATATTCACCCTGGCAGCACACCCACATTGGGACCATGTTTCATCTGAACGCGTGCGCTGTGCCCCAATATTAGGACTGAGCGGTGGGCCTTATTAAGCTCATCCGTCGACACTGTTAGGGGAATAAACGCCTACACGCAAAACTGTGATGTGTCGAATGATACATTTTGTACTAGTATGGTCATTTGGACACACTTCGCTATTATTTTATGAGGCGAAATTTGTATTGACACGTTTCGGACTCCTAGAAGAACTTCAAGAAGGCCAATGGGCTCCTCCAGGTCAGAAGCGTGTCGAAATTCTGGGGAATTTATGGCGGTGTGTCGATTTGAAAGGATGAAGGGACTAACACCGGAGTCGAGGGGAGGGGAGGCCTGCTACATCCCAGGTTCGGAAGATGGCAGTGACCTCACTGGACTGAACGACCTGCACACCTTTTGACGCGTTTTGTACAGATTCGTCACACGTTTAGATGCATTGAAAGTGTGTCATAATAAGGACAACTTTCGATAGTGAGTTTTCTTGTGAAAAAAGTGTTGTGTTAATTTTCTCATTACTGTTCTACTCCCCAGCTTTCTGCCAGCTTAGCGTCCCTTAATCTGGCAGAAAGTACAGCGAGCACAACTGTCCCTCCATTATTTCAATTTAGAAGCTTTCAATTCCTGTATGGGATAAAACCCAATTGATTTTTCCTATCACGAATGGTCATTTTCCGTTCTCTCAAAGTGTGTCAGGTGAGATGGAATTTGTCATATTTGTTTACACATGCAGATTTGCCTGCTCCGACGAAGCCAGACAACTTTTGAAACCAGAGGTAGACATTCGTATTTCTCACCTGTCATTAGTGGCCTGCTTTCGCGAAATCAGGTCCCTAGTTGAATCATCTTTTCTTCATGGTTGCCCAGAAATATTATTTTATCGTTTTATCTACTTCAGACGAGCTTAGAAAATTTACTGCATTCAAGCGGGAGGACACGAACTGTGCACGCTGTAATTTTTTACATGAGAAGCCGATTTTCTTCGAGGTCAAAGGATAAACCAATCGCATATTAACGCCATGCATGAGAATATCGAAAGAAGAATCCCTGAAATTTTTCTTAAGAAAATAGAAGCATTTGGAATGAGTGATAGAAGCAGTTCTATGATGATATTCCACAGCATAAATCTTCAGGTGTGTCTAATTTTTTTTTTAGGCATGTCAAAATTGTGTCTTTCAATGGAAAATTTGGGAGCATTATATCAGAAGAACGAGAATTGATGGGGTTCCTCAAAGCAGTTTTTCAGGAAAGAAAACTCTATCGAAAATATCTATACTTAGAGAGCCTGTTTTCACTTCTCGCATCATTGCTTTTTAGGTATTAATCATTTTCTTGCCCGAAGCAGATTCTTCTAAACCCTGTCGAGGATTTACTTTCTTTTTCGTAAATAAAGGTAGTTTTCTGAGGAAATTTTTTCACGATTTTAGGTTCCATTATCGAAATCGGAAAAAATGCTCAGCTAAATCAAACTTCTAGAACGTAGCTCTCAAAATTTCTGGCAGATTTGACCTAGAATACCATGCAGAAAAGATCCGGGAAAGCCTTCCGACAGAAGTCCCATGAGGGCTTATGAAGTCCACCTCGGGAGGCGGACCGCATCAGTTCTAATAAAAATTTAATGGGTTTTCCGAATAGAAGCTAGTGAGCCAGGGCAGGTCCCTGGAGACTCAGCGTGACAGATCGCTCAAGTCGTTTAAAAAGTGATACGGATAGGATGCGGAGCTCCCACCAAGGTAATTTCTTTCAATCTCACTCCGTCACTCCAGCCTGTTCCAAAATTTATATGGGGCCTTCCTGAACCGAGCCAATTCTTCGGACAAATTTCTCATGGGATTCCAATATCTTTCTCGACGTTCTCTGTAATAATGTATACCGTATGGCGGCGGTTCTCAGTCTGTGCCCTGTGGCACCCATGGGTGCCGCGAGAAGCTGGCAAAGGTGCCGTGGGTATTGGGAGAATTTTCTTTTGGTTCTGTCAACAAAGTTGTTCGAGGAGGACGGAAGTCTGCAATGTAACTGCTCATAAACTTTTTTGGCACGAAAATGCTGTGTCGAAGTTGTCCTTATTACGACACATTTGGAATGTGCCAAAAGGTGTGAAATGCATTCATTCGGCATTAAACACACTTGACAAATTCAGTCGAGAAGCAATACTTTTTCTAAAGCCTTCGAGGAATCTCCCTGCTGCTCAGATCCGTCGCAAAGGGCTACAGGCCAAGAAATTCTACCTTGAGGTCAACCTTCCGTTCGAGATAGATGATAGATCATCGCCTCAAAAGGAGAAATACACTCCTTGCAGGGGGAGGACTTCTTGGCCTCCACTGCTGTCTATTTCCGACTGGATCTGTGGCATTTATAGTGACTTCACGCATTGGGGAATAATGCTGCGCCTCGAATCTTTATTTTTTTAATGGGTCCAGTTCAGATCCTGATCTGATATTTCAAAACACATTTTCGCCCTCATAATATGGAAACTAAAGTGTGTCCAAATGACCATACGAGTACAAAATGTGTCACTTCGACACCAAAAGATTTGCGTGCAGCAGCTCATCATCAATTTCGAATGGAACGCTAGTTGACCTCAGGTTATTATCTGAGCTGACGAGAGTCGGCTGATCTGCGAAGCAATGCTGAAATACTGCAGTTCACGCAGAGACCTTTAGGCACATAACGTACATGTCAGAAATTCTACACATCTTTTGGGAATTCACAATAAGGGAAAAAAAAAATTTTGTGTGGGGCATTCGAGAAGCGCTATATGGAACTGGTAGGAAACCTCAGAGGAAGAGACGCTTCTAAGGTGCGACACTCCTGGCTCGAAAGTTGTTCTTTTAATAAAAGTGCACACCAAGATGATGAGTCAATTTTGTCCATGATTGACTCATATTGCAAACTCTTGGTGTGCACTTTTATTAAAAGAATATCAATCGCAGAAGGATGTCAAGATCAATATTGTTGCTGCAACACAAAAGCCATTTCGTTTTCGCTGCTAGATACTTATTGCTAGATAGATCCTTATTTTTGGAATTTAGATGTTCATGCACCGTCCAAGCGTTTCAAGTGAAATGCATGAGGCCACGTGAAGAATTTGTAGCGCATCATGTTTTTCAGGGGAACAATAGATTGATGGTATTGCGTTGGAGGAGTAAAAATAAATGTTTGAAGCCTTTTTTTTTTCATCGTTGATTTTGCTTATTGACATATCGAAATAAACCTGTCATGAATGATTTCAGAGGTCCAGGTTAGACTTATATCATTTATATTGTTTATTTAATAAGTTTGTCTATATTGGAGCTTCGTGGATGCGCCAGGGTGCCGCCACCGTCCCGCTGTCTGGAAAAAATAAACCGCTGCCGCGTGGGAAATACATTGGAGACGCTCCATTGCAGTCGGATCGTGGGGAAGACTTGCCTCAGCAGCCATCTAAGCGTCATGTCGTGTTAGTTACGGTATCTAAAGGAGCATCTTGGGTTCTCAGTATAAGATACCCATGGGACATCTAAGAGAATCATCCCAATGTCGCCAATGACAGGACACTGGCACGTCCTCGGGTTTAATGTAATTACGCTTGGTATCTCTCACATTTTTGCCGAATTCTTTCAGGGACGTACATTAACCCCAATGAATGTTCATATGACTTCCCCAGGATCTGCTGGTGCAGGCGGAAAAGAATACAAGGCATCTTCTATTAGTGTCCTGCACTCTCGGGACATCCACAGGTTCCCAACGCATGCACCATGTGATAGGAATTCACGGTCCAGTCTCATGAGGGCGTCATGAGTTATAAATATGGCATGATGAGCGGCTTTTCGGTAATACCTATGGTTGGGGTTTTGAGTGATCTCTATCGGTAAGGTAGGGAAAGAAAAATGTTTGCAATAAGTCTTCAAGTGTGTGCTCTGGGAAAGGGTCAATGGAGTTTCCAAATGAGTCTTTCAAGCAATTTGACGTTTGGCCTTTGACTAAATAAGACTGACTCCAAAAATAAGTTTAAATTCTTGCGTGAATCAGATAGTTTAAATATATTTTAAAAAACCTATTTTTTAACACATACTAATAACCAAAAAAATTTGGAAGGGTCGAAGAAGATGAACATTTCTCCTATTGGACGATTTTGGGCCGAATATGAATTTCTGATGAATTTAATTGTTGTTTTTTTTTGCTCTATGCTGATCGAAAGGCTTCTGGTTCACTATTGCAGATACCGAAAGGGATTCTATTGGTTCACCGCGACCGTGTTTATCTTGGTCCCTCTGACCCTTCTTCTTGTCTTCAACATCCTCCTCATCTACCACGTTCATTGGAGCTCCCGTCAGCGAGCGCTCCTCATGGCTCACAGGAGCCGTCAAGAGATCCGCGAGAACCGTGTCACCGTCATGCTCATCGCCGTGTCCGTCCTGTTTCTCCTCTGCCAGAGTCCGACCGCCTTGGTCCTCATCTACTCCTCGTTCCATCATCCCATTCCCGAGACTCGCGGCGATTACGTCCTCAGGATCTGCGGGAACGTCTTCAACTTCCTCATGGCGGTTAACGCCGCCACAAATTTCCTTCTCTACTGCGCCCTGAGCGACCGCTACCGCCGAAACTTCCTGAAAGTCTGTCGCAGATGCGACTCGGGACGCCGCGATTCTTTCACAACGGGCGAAAACTCGCGACGATACACCAACTCATCCCCCGGTCACCCCCAGCCTCATCTCTACCGAACGAGTCTCGGAAGTGTCGACTCCGAGCGTGAACGCGTCGAGTCCCATCCGATGGGGCACGTCAGGCCGTCGGACGGGATGCCTGGATCTCGAGACGTTTAATCCCTTCATTGGAATTTTCTTCTGACACGCTATGAGGGAGGGATTTGTGGAGCTGATGGTTTTAAATATGCTTTTTCCCATGCCTATTGCTTTCTCTTCGAATCAGATGCAGTCGGCGCTCATTAAAACGAAGTACGCTTTAACGAAAAAAATAATTAGCATTTGGTTGGCCCAGCATATCCCTGTACAATTTATAAAACGTTGTAACGAATTACTTTATTACAGAAGGTACCAGGTAATGAAATAATTTTCTAGTACCAATAGTCAAAAGCAAGTTTTAGAAATAAATCGTAAAGTTTTTATGCTAATTCTGTCACATAACAAGCCGATAATGTAACGTGGTTTTAATTATAGCGGTATTCTACTTCAGCTTCAGATGCGAAAATTTAATTATTTTATTGTAAAATTCCGTTATAAAGTTATAAAGAAAATACGTTACAACGAATGAGAAAACGACCCTCCCTTGAATTTCGTAACAGCGAGCGCCGACCGTATTAAAAGCCGACATGTTCAATGAAAAATGTCCCCGTGTCTCTCACCCGATGAATTCAAATCGGCTCCCAAGTGCAAAATTTCCGCAATGAAAGATATCCAGTAAAAGTTTTGACATCCTGGTCGCTTTTTTAAATATTTCAGTAGAACCGACTGTTGAATGGAATGCAATCTCTTGGAGGAAAAGGGGAGAATTTACAGGATAAGATCAATTTCATACTTGGAGTGATGGGAAGCCTTCATGAGTTTCAATTCGATTTATTAATGTTCTCGGCAACGAACTGTGCAGATAATTTTTTTTTTCCCCGTTTTGTTTGCCTTTCATCGTTATACTTGAATAGGTGAAAGGAATCCTCTAGGATCCTCGTGTTCTCTTCTTCAGCGCCTTTCTTCGCCGTTTCGGTCTTTCGCGGCCGTCTTCAACATCCACTGTTGGCGGCAGAGCGGTCGGCGGTGTTCAGGGCAACGCTCTGGACACCGTCGACCGGATGACCTTTCAGGTCACACCCTCATGCAAATGAAGGGTTTCTTTCATTGTGTAAATGAAGGGGACAAGGCTTCGATCAGGTTGACGGATGAACAGTACAGAGATCTCGGGGTTCCAGACCGTTGTGGCATGTACGACCTGCAAGCCTCCTAGATGGAATTGGTACCAGGTGGATGTCATTCTAAGTGGAAAATCACCTCCTGCAGGGACGTCTGCCTGATTCCAAATTCACCTCTTACCACCCTGTAATCCACCTGCCGTTCAGCCACGATAGATGCAGGTGGAATCGCACGCCATAAAATAACGCTTATCCTGATCAACATACATGTCTTCTGTTGCGAAGTACTCGCGGGCCACACTTAGAATTGGAAAGTAAAAAAAAAAAAATTAATAAAGAGGCAAAATAAAGTTCCAAGAATGGATTTTGAGAGACTAAGATCGTTGCAACGCCTAATCTCCACTCTCCAAAACTGAGCTGGCACGTCCAAGACCTTCATTCCAATCATTGATGTATCCTTCGGACCAAAAGAATTCCACGGAAAAACGCCTGCTGCAACATTTGCACTTGAGGAGAAGCATGATAGGGGGGGGGGGGGGGGGGGGG
>CAJPEV010000866.1:71356-89331 GCA_905338385.1 Darwinula stevensoni
TCTATGCTGATCGAAAGGCTTCTGGTTCACTATTGCAGATACCGAAAGGGATTCTATTGGTTCACCGCGACCGTGTTTATCTTGGTCCCTCTGACCCTTCTTCTTGTCTTCAACATCCTCCTCATCTACCACGTTCATTGGAGCTCCCGTCAGCGAGCGCTCCTCATGGCTCACAGGAGCCGTCAAGAGATCCGCGAGAACCGTGTCACCGTCATGCTCATCGCCGTGTCCGTCCTGTTTCTCCTCTGCCAGAGTCCGACCGCCTTGGTCCTCATCTACTCCTCGTTCCATCATCCCATTCCCGAGACTCGCGGTGATTACGTCCTCAGGATCTGCGGGAACGTCTTCAACTTCCTCATGGCGGTTAATGCCGCCACAAATTTCCTTCTCTACTGCGCCCTGAGCGACCGCTACCGCCGAAACTTCCTGAAAGTCTGTCGCAGATGCGACTCGGGACGCCGCGATTCTTCCACAACGGGCGAAAACTCAAGACGATACACCAACTCATCCCCCGGTCACCCTCTGCCTCATCTCTACCGAACGAGTCTCGGAAGTGTCGACTCCGAGCGTGAACGCGTCGAGTCCCATCCGATGGGGCACGTGAGGCCGTCGGACAGGATGCCTGGATCTCGAGACGTTTAATCCCTTCGGTGGAATTTTCTTCTGACACGCTATGAGGGAGGGATTTGTGGAGCTGATGGTTTTAAAATATGCTTTTTTCCATGCCTATTGCTTTCTCTTCGAGTCAGATTCAGTCGGCGCTCATTAAAACGAAGTACGCTTTAACGAAAAAATAATTAGCATTTGGTTGTCTCCAGCATTTCCCTGTACAATTTATAAATCGTTGTAACGAATTACTTTATTGCAAAAGGTACCAGGTAATGAAATAATTTTCTAGTACCAATAGTCAAAAGCAGCTTTTAGAAATAAATAGTAAAGTTTTTATGCTAATTCTGTCACATAACAAACCGATAATGTAACAGGATTTTAATTGTAGCGGTATTCCACGTATTACCTTCACGCAATTGGATCCTCATTCGATTTCTCAAGCCCATGCCCAAAGCAATGTTCTACTTTGTTTCTACTTCAGCTTCAGATGTAGCGAAAATTTAATAATTTTTTTGTCAAATTCCATTATAAAGTTATAAAGAAAATACGTTACAACGAATGAGAAAGCGACCCTCCCTTGAATTTCATGACAGCGAGCGCCGACTGTATTAAAAGCCGACGTGTTCAATGGAAAATGTCCTAGTGTCTCTCACCCGATGAATTCAAATCGGCTCCCAAGTGCAAAAAATTTCCGCAATGAAAGATATCCAGTAAAAGTTTTGACATCCTGGTCGCTCCCCGGTCATTTCGAGAGTCTTCATGAGGCATGCAGGGATGGATGAGTATATCATTTTATTTTTTTTTTAATATTTCAGTAGAACCGACTGTTGAATGGAATGCACGATTCTTCTCTAGGAGGAAAAGGGGAGAATTTACAGGATAAGTTCAATTTCATACACAGTGATTGGATTTCATACACAGAGTGATTGAAACTTGCTTTCGCAAGTTTCAATTTGATTTATTAATGTTCTCCGCGGTGACGAACTGTGCAGAAAATGTTATTTTCCCGTTTTGTTTGCCTTTTATCGTTATATTTCAATAGGTGAAAGGAATCCTCTAAGATCCTCATGTTCTCTTCTTCAGCGCCTTTCTTCGCCGTTTCGGTCTTTCGCGGCCGTCTTCAACTTCCACAGTTGGCCCGCAGAGCGGTCGGCGATGTTCAGGGCAATGCTCTGGACACCGTCGACCGGAGGACCTTTAAGATTCTTATGCAAATGAAGGGCTTCTTTCATTATGTAAATGAATGAGACAGGGCTCCGATCAGGAGGACGGATAAGCAATGCAGAGATCTTGGGGTTCCAGATCGTTGTGGCATGTACGACCTGCAAGCCTCCCAGATGGATTTGGTACCAGGTGGATATCATTCTAAGCAAAAAATCACCTCCTGGAGGGACGTCTGCCTGATTCCAAATCCACCTCTTACCACCCTGTAATCCACCTGCCGTTCAGCCACGATAGATGCAGGTGGAATCGCACGCCATAAAATAACGCTTTTCCTGATCTTACTTACATGCCTTCTGTTGCAAAGTACTTGCGGGCCACACTTATAATTGGAAAGTAAAAAAAGAAATTAATAAAGAGGCAAAATGAAGTTCCAAGAATGGATTTTGAGAGACTAAGATCGGTGCAACGCCTAACCTAACCTAATCTCCACTCTCCAAAACTGGGCTGGCACGTCCAAGACCTTTATTCCGATCATTGATGTATCCTTCGGACGAAAAGAATTCCACGGAAAAACGCCTGCTGCAACATTTGCACTTGAGGAGGAGCATGATGGGGGGTGGGTAGTCAATCTCTGTATCCTTGGCGTCTATCCCCTGCTGTGTTCATATTTTCTTTATCCACACTGTTTTGCTGTCGATGATGGACGGTTGTTTGAGGGGCGAGACTTCTTTGATGATGCTTCTAGATTTAAAAGTCAAATTTAGGACCTTAAACCGTAATATTCCAGGAGGAAGGCGCTAAATAATCTGCCTGTACCACTGACCAACGCATTCTAAGGTATTACTTCTTTCTTCTTTTTTTTTTTAGAGCATTAGAGGAAATCGAGGTTTACACCTTCTTTGTCATAATTTTTTTGGAGTGGAGAAGGAAAATTCCCTTTAGAAAAAGCTATTCATTGTGTGTGATTTAAAAATGGTGTACCAATGTCAACTGATTCGCCTGATTCAATGAAGAACATAGGTGATTTATGCTTTTATTTATGCTTAACAAATATCGTCGACATTATCAATACTTTTCTACTGAAAAAATTGAGGAAACAAGAGCAGAAAACAGTCCCCACGAGAAGTCTGCAAATAAAATGTTACGTATATTAGGTCTAAAAACGGAGTCTGGTGAAGAAACTTTATCGTCTGCATAGTCCGGCTGAACGGAAAAGCGAAGCTGTGGCCGATTCGGACTCGGAAAATTGAACTGTCCCTGGCGGACTCCCAACTCCCTAACCGGTGATACGAAGGACCTTCACGCATGTTTCTTTCGACTTTTTTTTTTGGAAGCAGCGCGAGGATCAGGAGGAGAACCGTCTTGAACTTGATCACGTGAATGGTCAAAAGCTGAGCGAAGTAACGGGAAGCCTTTTTGCAAATCCCATCAACAACTGGATGAGGCAAGTTGCGACGATGAGGCAAGTTGCGACGATGAGGCAAGTTGCGACGGTGAGGCAAGTTGCGACGATGAGGCAAGTTGCGACGATGAGGCAAGTTGCGACGATGAGGCAAGTTGCGACGATGGCTCGTGGAGGTTCAACTTGAGTGGCCGCGCGCTATATGACTTCGTGGAGCACGCTCCAACGAGCGGGACGTACTGGATGATCATGCTTCTTGCGGCCTTCTCTGATTCCTTCGCTTTCTTGAATCGCTCTTCCCTTGCATCCCAAATTGATCTCGACGCATCTCCAGAATATGATTCCATCGGTTCCTAACGAATCGCATTCGTAAATATACCTGAATAGAACCAGTTCTTCCTTGCCTTAGTGACTTTCTATTAATTCAGCCATGATCGAAATCCTGACTGAATGAGGTGAGACATCTGAGACGCTTTCATAGGGACAAAGATGCGGATATACAGTACTTCAAGGCGCATTTCGTTCTGTTCAGTTTAAACCACTTTACTCCTTTTTCAGTACCGGGAGTCTTGTGAAAAGCAATTTTGGCCCTCCCCATGTGCCAGACCCTCATAGTCGATGTCCCCGAGACCTTACCCTCTTGAATGGAATCGGTACTTTCATCGTTCACGCATGGCGAGTCAAAGAAACAGATTCATAGACGACGGGAGCTGAATAACGCAAGTGAATTTTGAATTTGGGAACTCAAGAATTTCGGGGGTTGGAGGGTCTCATGGGGATGGGTGTCGCTTTCCCGCGAATCTAACTTCAAGAGACCTTGATGCCCCATACCGGGAGAAATGCTTTGAATAGTTTAACCCTTAAGCGTTGGTTGACGTATACTTACGCGAATCTCATTAAATCCGTCGCGTGTAAGGGCTTTCCCCGAAATATTATCCGGAGGTTTTTGGCACCTCTTGCATTTGTATATACTATTAATTCAAATAACTATTTTGCAAATCCAGTGGGAGGGGGGTCGATTTAGCCGCCTGTGTTGTTGGTTAAGCGCCCCCCCCCCCCCCGACGCCAAAGGGTTAATAATCCCCACGGGAGCTCTTAGGGATAAACCCTCGGGAATAACTTCAACGCCACCGGATGGAGGCTAGAAAAACTATGCATAAAGCAACCGAATAGGCGCATGGAGTTCCTGGGCACACGGAATATCATTGCATCGAAAGGTCGCGAGAGTCGTCATCTGGAGGAAACCGAAAACATGGAAGGAAAGGGGACATTGTCCAGCGGTCTGGTGCATTAGACCCCCGGCCCTAAGTGTCACCCGCTTGCATTTCGTCTGAAAGCACTCGAAAAGAGCCAATATGGAGAGTAGACGCCTTCTTGGGGTATGAAGTACTCCTGGCAATTCCGTGCTTCTGTGCTACTCTTCAATCATGAGAGTAACCCTGATGAAACAGAAAACGGAAAAGCCCCAAAATGAACAAGTTTTCACGGCGGAGGTCTCAGGAGGCACCTGGACGTTGGGGTCCCATCCACAAATATCCCCCATCTCGGGGGATCTGCTTCTCTGGCCATCGATCTTCGTGCCGTCGAGTGGTCTGAACGTGAGTGTTCCATCTATGAAAGGCTCGACGCCTCCGCTATGAGGTTCAAAGGATGACGCCTCTCTTTTTCCTTGCGGTCGATGCGTGCCGAAAAGAAATTCCCCCCGAGAATCAAACCAGATTAGGGTCTTCAGTATAAAGGAAAAGGGTTAATACAAGAAAGGGGGGAATATTCATACGTCCGTCCGCGCGTGGAGACGCCGATTTGCCCCTGCTTCGTCGTCTCTGAACGCGTTTCGTTCAATTCTGCCTTTTCCGTTATGAAGATCTAGGAGAGGATTACCCCAATTTCCGGAAGCGATAACTCGAATTCCTTACGGCGATGACAACATCCTGAAAGACATAATGAACAATAGCGTTGCCAGGGATTCGCCAATACGGAAAGGGAGGAGGGGGTTGGGAGGGGGGGGGGAGGGGGGGAGGGGGGAGGGGAGCTGAGAGGAACAAAGGCGGAGCAAGACCGACTTTCGAATTTGCGATGAAGGGTTGCATGTAGAAGCCTCTCATTTGGCCGATTGGCCGATTATGTCCTCATATACCAATCCGCTGGTGCCGATCGTGATATAAAGATCTTACGAAAATGATGTGAACTGCTTTCGATTCCAGCAATCGCCATCCGGTGGACAAAATTCGGAATTCACCGTCTAATCACGTGTGCAAACGGGTTTTCGACTGGTGCAAAGTCTCGATAAAAACTGGCTAATTGTATGTCATTCGGGGTCTAGATATCCCTCCTGAACTAGCACAAAAGTCCATCGTGTGGGTTAACTTGCATGAGAAAGAATGCATGCAGGTTAACATGCATAGGGAAATTGGACGGGTTCAAGTGGCACGGTATATTTTATGCAAGTTCAAATTGCACGGTATATTTTATGCAAGTTCAAATTGCACGGAAAGGTCAACTTGCATAGGACATATATCATGCTTGGGCGCCTGTATGTCCGCAGTGCCATGTGCGCATGCGCGACGCCTTCTGCCTGGCTCTGGGTGTCAGTCTCGCTCTCTCGAGCGACCACTTTCCTTCTGGCCTTTGCGGCTGGAGGATCCATTCTCGAGAAAGGGAGAGGATACGACTCTTGTATCCTCCCCCCCCCCCCGCCCTCCCACCGCTTGAGAGGAGTTCACACTTCGATGCTTGCATTCCAACGGGGAGGCGTAAAACGTCCCCGCTTATAACACTATATAACCCCGCTTATAACGGTCCCCTTTCATCCCGCCGCCGTAAGGATGACTTCCTTGCCAGAATAAGATCTCGGCCCCTTTATCGATCGGCACCCTCAGAAAGAGAGTGACTGCCGAGGATGAAATCGACGGGATTCCATCTCGATGGGATAGAACAGGAGCGCTAACCCTTGGAACGGGAAGACGTCGCCGGCCGCTCGGTAGCAATCTCGTTTCTCAAGAGTATTTTTCAATCATAGGCCTGCAGGAAAGGTGGTGGAGATGAACTTTACGGACGATGCGCACGGGGTCGGGATCGATACGGGATTAGAGTTCAATAAAAGTTCGTGTCGTAGGTGGGGGGGGGGATGCTACGTAGAGCGTTAATAGGGCCGCTGACTAGATTTGGGAAGACCCGAAAATGCTAGACGCTTGGCCTCGGCTGACCCGGATTTCGTGGATGTCTTCCACGGGTTGGGGATGAGGATTGCTGGGAAAATATTCCCCGACGGAAAATACTGACAGTTGAGCGCACTTGGTAACTGCCCCCAGGCCCAGCCCAATGAGACCCGTAAAGGAAATCCCCTACTGTGCCATGCCTCTTTCGTTTCTGCGATTTGCCGATGAATGAATGAATATTCAAGCTACAGTATGCAATAACCACGGCTTCCGAGCTAGCTCCGAAGTTTCATATAATTTATTTCCTTTTTTATGTTATTATGTTATTTGTTTTATTATGTTTTATTATGTTATTTTATTATTTGCTTTTATGATGTGGGGGGAAAAAAAAAATCGTTACCATCTCGACCCTCGGCAGTTTCATATTGGAGGGGAATGCAACGCCGAGATTTTCATGGGATGTCGGTTGGCTTCGTCGAGAAACGGAAACCCCGGCCGACGACAGGCCATCGCATCGATGGCCTGTCGTCAGCAATGCAGAAAAAAGTGCCGGATCGAGCTGGCACTTCGATGTCGCCTTCGTGTCCGGATGCTATTTGCGGATGTCTCGAGGGGAAAGGAGCGAGATGGGAAAAAATGGGGGGGAAATATTCAATGATGCATGGAGATGGCGGTCGAGGTTGAAATTCGTTCTTGCCGGGTCCCTAGGGGTCCCGACTTTTTTTTTTTTTTTTTTTTTTTCCTCGGGATGAATTTAGGTTTCGTGCATTCCGTCCGTAGTTGCATGATGTCGGAGATCGGGCAAGAACGCTTGGGGTTTTCTTAAAGATCGGACGAAGAAGGAAACCCTCGACTCGGAAAGTACTTGAAACCTGGAATATTGGATCCTCTGGCGTCAGCATATATACGAGTGGAGACATCTGCATCGGCTGAAAACTGCCTCGGCGGACGCTTCCGCAAATGTTCCTTTGACCTCTTTTTATTATTCGTCTATTCGCTTTTTTTTTTATTTATTAAACCAAGTTTGTTATTTAATTTTTCCCCATTATCAATGGACCCAATACGAAAGCAAATTCCGATCATTCAATGAATTTCATGGATTCCATCAAAATCGGAACCCTGCTTAATGTCTTCCATGACGATGAGGGCAATGGCCGCACGTCGAATTATCACGTGTTAAATTCAGGCTTAAAAAGTTCCAAGTGTCCTTCAAGGCCTTTCAGTCTTCCATGCCGATGAAGAACTGATGAATAATTTTCTTTCGTGAAATTCTGGTGGATTTGGACTTTCTGCATGGGGATCGCAAGGACGTAGATTTTTAATAATTGAGCCCGTGGAATGACGTCACGAGATGCACAGCAAATAATATAGGTGAGCACCCTTAAGGGTGTGGACGCTTTGCAAGATGGCATCTGTTTATGAGCAGGATTCGCCCTTCGGCATCGCTCCAGGCGAATTTAAGAATTTTTTCCTCGGAATTTCCAATAATGGTCATTTCCCATGCGCACCCATCGGAAATTCCTTCCATCTATAAGTGGTGCAATCTTTCCACTCCGCAGGACATCTCCTGTACCATTCAATCACAATCATACTCAAGTGGTATGGTTTTGCCGTCTTCACAAGATTGGTGCGTTCCGTTCCATTTCATATTCCTTTGTGCACCCATCACCCCTGCATATCCAGTCTCGTTTTCTCACGAAGAAACAGGTACTGAAAGACGACAAACTTTTAAATATCTCTCGTTGGGAAACGACTTCCAAACTGCCCATTACGACGGCGTGGGTTCCTCTTAAAGCCTGAATCCTTCTTCTTCCTTTCTTAGGGCCGGTATTGCCAGACGTCTCCCTGGGCTGACTTTCATCTTTAGATAATGATATCGTGGGATTCCAATGCATTGCGCTTTGATATAAGCAGGAAAAAAGCAGGCACTCTATGTAAGAAATCCCAGAGGCGTGGCTTAGTCTATTTGCTTACGACCCACTGTGTTGGCGACTGAGGTGCCATCTTACATCGGTAATTGGAACCTCACCTATGCATGAACATCCAGCTGCTGCGCCAAAGGAAAGAGAAAAGGACAGTAGGATATCATCCTAATCAGGTTACTGAATAGGCGAACAATGCCTGATCCTCAGTTAAACCAAGCCTTTGGATATGATGCAAAACGAGATAAGGAGACGGCAAGATTTAATCTTGGGTAACTCCTCTCCTTCGCAAGATTGGGTCAAGGGGGCGCTAGGCGCGTTGTGCCTTGGGGCTCCTGAAAATGTAATCCGACCCTGTTTTTGTAGTTCAGTCGGAAAACGCCCTGGGGTGAGGATTAGCCTGAGGGGGTCATCCCTCCAGCAGGGATAAGCAAAGCGGGTGAGGATGACTCCAGACTTTCAGTTGAAAGGACTAAGGCTTATCCCAACGGTGCTCGCATGCACCCGCCGTGCACTCTTGAGGCTTACTGATAAGAGAGCCTGCACGCCCTCGAGAGTGATGTGCGAGCCTCCTAGGGAGGGAATGAAGGCGCAGAGGGGAGAATGCGCTTACAAATGCTTGCACACCCATTTTTCAACCATGGAACACCCTACACTCACCTTTATTATTTGTTGTGTGAAAAAATACTATTCCAAGAAAAGGTATATGCATTTTAAAAAAAAAAGTCTGTCCTCGAATTGAGATCTCTTTCATCAAATCTCTTTTAAGACCCTATGGACACAAAAACCGATCCCCCCGGGATCGAAATTTTGCTTTATAATTTTTTTGGGGGGACCTCAAAAAAAAAAGCCACCCGGAAAAAAGACCCCCGGAATTGACAAAAGCGGAAAAAAGCCACCCGAGATGAAAATGCGAGAAAGCCACCCAGGTCATTGCTTAATAATTTCTCATTTATATATGTTTATACGTATCAGATAATTAAAGACATTCACTTGGGGACCTTAAGACACATTCATGCAGTTATGTGACTGTTATCTATGTTTTTAATATTCAATGAATTGCCAAAAATTGTTCAATTAATATATGATTGATTTTTCGTTTCCACTCATTGAGAATGGAAAGGGCAAAAACATCTCTCCATTGAAAGCACTTCTTTAAATCGATTCTAAAGAAATATGAACCCCCGTTATGAACATGGACTTAGGGACTTAGGGCTGATGGAAATGGGGGTGGGGACACTGGGCGGTTCAGGGTGGTGGATTGAGGAGGAGCAGCTAATCCTGATCCTCTCCACCCCCCCGGAAAAAGGAGTGAAAGTGGATATGAGGGAGATAAAAGATAAATAAAAACCTTACATGGCCCCAGAGCAATTGCTGCTTGAGAAAAATTTCCGAGAAGTGCAGAGAGAGTGCAATCATCTCGTCCTGCGACACGGCCAAAATCAAAAGATTTCCAGCCATAATATTCGTTATTAAGGAATGGGCTGAAGTTAACTTTGTTCTATGTTTAATAACATTTCAGCGAAGTTGATCAAATTACATGACATCAATATCACTAAATGTCGCAAAAATGAATGAGTCTTTAATCTGACCTGAACATAACTGGATGGCTTTTTTTCCCTAAAAACCCTCAAGGTCGGGCCGTAGAGCCGATTGCAAAGGTCACGCGAGGGGCCAAGATTTCGGGTCAAAGGTCACGATTTACATTGTTCCCTTTGAGGATCTGTATCTCCTCCACTCTTAGTCGCAGAAACGTCAAATTTATTCTATTCTCCTTTGAAAATACCGCACTGAATGGGAAAAAATGGCGCCATAACTGAAAATGTTTCCATCGTAGATTCACGCTTTTGCTCTCTCATTCATCGTAGAAATTTTCTATCGGCAATGGCCATCTTTTGGTGGAGCTGGGCATTGTTTCCTCGAACCGCAAAGTTCGATGATCCACCTGAAAGCATTTACAGGTGGATCATCGAACTTTTTCGGAAATGACATGAGATTCATGGACGTTGCTCGAACATGAGGCTGAATTTCAAAAATTCCTCTCGCGAATCTCTTAAGGAGTCTCTCAAGAAACTCCGTGCCAATTTTCACGAGAATCTCCCCTGGAAGCCTTTGGCATTTTTTTTTTGCTTTTGCCTTAGTAGAAAATGGAGGTCATTTCTGTCATACCGGATCGATTTTCTCCTCTCACCAACTCGAAGAGCAATTTCCTTCCCATTTCCGTTCCCCACCGATGCCGAATTCTCCTGCGAGGGGAATTCCCTTTTGAGGGGGAATTCCCTTTTGAGGGGGAATTCCCTTTTGAGGGGGGAATTCCCTTTTGAGGGGGAATTCCCTTTTGAAGGGGAATTCCCTTTTGAGAGGGAATTCCCTTTTGAAGGGGATTTCACCTTTCGACGAATTTACTGCCGTCCTATCGAACTCAAAGAGACCTAGATTCGCCTGGCGAATGTCAGCAGAATCACCCATTAGTTTCTTTTTGCAATTCCTGAGGAGTTCTTTCCTTAACGAAAATGGCACGAAGCCCTTCTGAGGAGCTTTCATGAGATCGGCCGAGTTCCTCATGAGGATTCTCTGAGGCCTCATGAGAACTTCATGATGTTTTCATGAGGTTTCATTAATTCCTCTGAGAGGGAGGTTTCTCTGAGGTCTTCATGAAATTTTTTAAATTTTGATCACGATTTTTTCAGCAGGGAATTCAGAAAATTCCCCAATTTCCGATCGCATTCGAAAACGTAGCCCCACCATACGAATCCCCCATTTCCCCCATTAAAGAGAGAGCATGAGAGCCGATTGACCTGCAAAAACGCAGATATGTAAACATCACATTTGCCCTTTAAATGAGAAGAACCTGCAACGCCCTGCATTCCCTCCGTATCCACATGAAATTAAATTGATTTTCGGGAATCTATCCTCCGAATCCCGTTTCATCAGGATTTCGTACTTGAGCAAAATTCTAGGGGGTCCCAGCACCATACCTTTTCCAGGTGATTCTCAGGCCTTCCCAAAGGATTCTCTAAAAAGATGATGGAAATAGGGAGAGCGCACGGACCAGCTTATGAGCAGAACCGACCGCCGACTTTCTGCCGAAGAGCTTTCGTGCCAGTTGCCATTTCATTCTTGATTCGTTGGCGATGGCGCAACTGCGAGAGAGAAGCTTGCTCATCGATGCAAAAGTAAATGGAAATTTCGGTCTGTCGGCTCGTCACGTTAATCAAATTATGCAAGTAAAGAAGTCAGCGGCCAAAGAATTGTGGGGAAAGTTGCAGCGAATTTCCCGAGGAATTTTGTCGTCTCCCATTTCCTGTTTCTGTGCGTCTGACAGAGCCGTCAGAGTCGCAATGGAAAAGAAGATTGATCTGTCTCTCGAGCGAATTCGGAAGCAGACGATCGCCGCGAACTCCGACCGTCCATTAGACGCACGTCGAGAATACGGAATTCATAGCAGACCACCAGCACCGGTTTTTAATCGACGAAACTGGCACGAATCTCTAGCCGTTATGTGGACGAGGGGATGGCCTGTCATCGGCGAGCGATGTGTGTTTCACTTGAAACACATGTCACACAAAGAGGGGCGAATTTCACTGTTGTGGTAGCAACATCCCCTTCTCGTGGACTTTTGCACCATCAGACAATGGAGGCAGGTGTCACGTGTTGCATTTGCGAAGTTTTTGGATGAACTTAGTGCCATAATCGGACCGGACAATGAATTCATTTTCGTGTTGGACAATGCCCCAGTGCACAAAAGGGTCATTCCTCGATAACCCATTCCATTCATTTCCTCCTCCCCCCTCCCCACATTCCCTGGTTAAATCCCATCGAATTCACGTTCACGCCCTTCAGACCAGAAGTGAAGAGGCGGATCGGTGCTTCGCAGGCCCCCGGTTGCTAGCCCTCAGTTGGCAGCCGCAGCAGGAATGACTCTTACGAGATATCGATGCCAAATGATGAAAAAAATTGCGAAGAGTCAATTCGCAGCATGTATACGGATGCCTTAGGCAGACATGCATACGAGAATCCTTTTCAAAAATGTCAATTCGGCGTTGGACAGAAAACCCATTCATGAATGAGGGCATTTCGCTCTTCGGTCTCCGGCCGTCTGAAATTTTATTTTATTTTATTGATTTATTTTATTGGGCATGATTTGGCCTGGTAGTCTCTCTTGGTTTCTCTGTCTAGACTATAGGAAGGTTAAACGGAATCACAACGGCTTACACTCGCCCCTCCTCGTTCTGTTCCCCATTCCATGAAAAGCCACTGTCCGTTCCTTTTGGCATGCGGGTTGCCTGAATGGCAGGTGTGCCTGAGAATCATTTGAAAAATGTATATTATTGGAGTTTTCCAGAAACTACTAGAGACAAGCAGGACACGATTTGGGGGAAAAATTGTCCGCTTAAAGGTTGGACAACAGCATAGAATCCTAAACCGTTAAATACCAGGAGGAACGCGTCATATATTCCGCAGGTAACTTTTCCATGGAAAGATAGGACATTTTTAAAGAGCATTTTGGGAAAACGAAGACTGCATGTCCATTGAGAAAGATCATAGCTCTTCTACATCGAAAAGTAAAAAATATGCCAAAACGTCACGAGTTCTTTGCACACGAAGGTGCGTGCAAACCGTTTGAAATTGTATTAGAGTCGGTTGAAAATTCTGAGACTATTTGGCTCCAGGGCCATGCAGCAATCATGCCCAGAATGAAGAACGCTGGATGCGCCGATTCAGCGTCCAATCTCTCGGCGTCTTCCTCTCGCTGCTCTTCAGTGTCCAAGTCTCTCGGCGTCTTCCTCTCGCTGCTCTTCAGTTTCCCGGCGTCCTTCTCTGCCTGTCCAGTCTCTTGGCGTCGTGCTCTGAATGCTCCTCAGTTTTGGCTTCTGCTGCCTCGGTTTCTCGGAGCTTCTGAGCTCTTCTGCTGGAGTTTTCCGCTCTCGAGAGTTAAGGAATCCTGGAGAAATAGGTCTAAGGAATCCTGCCCTTCCAGCGTAAGTTCTTCAAAATTATTCGACGTAGATGTAGCCTAATCCACATTGGCCTCTTTGGCTAAGGTGGTTGCACCGGTTTCATTCACTTCAGTTTTGGCAGGTTCATCATCATGGACGGGAAGGGTATTCCTTCTTGCCGATACAAAGGCAGGGTTCAGTCGAATTCTGTATCAAGGCAAAAGTTATATTTTCTCTCGGGGGTGTGTGCGTGGCAGTGGTTTCGGATTACACTCTCACCTTCTTTGATCAACACCTAGGAATGAGAAAACTACGCCGACTTTGAAATGCTTCGAGATAATAGGATAGAATGGGTGGCCGCCGAATTTTTGGCCTGATGCCAAAAAGTCACAAAACGCCCAATATATGTTCATCACTTATAACGTGAGACCAGTTACTTTCGTGCAAAGTGGGAATCCAGAAGGGCTCACGAAACTGGGCATAGGCAGTAAAGTTAGTACACTTATTAATAAAGCGAGTGCTAACTCCAGTGCCCCCTCCTTTTTTTTCCTCAAAAAATAATGAAATATAATTAAATGCGTGAATTTTCTCTTCATTTTTTGCTCTTTCAGAATACAAAAGACTGGGAGGAAAGAAAGAAATGAAAATTGGAAATAGCACTTGCTTTTTTTTTTACTGTTTGGCCACGACATCCATGCAATGGCATCCCTGTCGGCGGCCATTAAACAAGGACGGCACGAAGAATTCCAGACGACGACAACCGAATGAAGATGGTCAAGCACCTCAAGATAATTCAGTATTGTAATGGCAAGTTGGGGCCATGAGATGCGGGAAGGACGCCCGATTCTGCCAAGCTTTTGAATGAACCGTTTAAATGATTTCATTTCTTCTCTTAAGCGTTGTTCAAAATTGCCAATGCTGGATATGTGAATTTGGTCTTTGCCTGAAACGCCGTCAAAAACGAGAGGCTTTCAAGGAGGCCATTTCTTGAAATCTGTCCTATATTTATTTTTAGCGATATAGCAGCCAATTAGCTTTTCTTACGATGAAATGCTCTTTTTCTTCTACTTCCCAGGGTTGGTTCCCAGCAAAAATATTCCAATAGTTCGAATATGCCCAATTTGTTTATTTCAGTAGATTCTTGTAAATACTTTTCAATACTATCCATAGCATCTGAGCACTAGCAATTCATTGCAGAAATAGTCAAAGAAAGGCAAGTTCATCAGTGATCTAATTGTCGGAATGGGACGAGAAGTTTAAAAAAATGTACGTTTCAGTATTCTTTCTGTCTTAAATACTCCCGAAAGGCACACCATTCTCGCGAAATAGAAGAGAGTGTATCATATAATATTCAGAATAAATCGGTTGCGTCCCCAAAGTACCTTTCAGTACCACCAGTGCAAGAAGCTAACCATTTGAAACTCCCGAAAGACAGGCTCTCGAAGGAAGGACCTTGGACCTCATTTGCTAAAAGGGATTCCACAGAGTCAGCTGTGCATCCATCTAGGTAACTAAACACCAAGCCACGTATTATCACACTTGTGGGGTTTGGGCAAGGGCGATGTTTTCCGAAATTCAGTGTTCTCGAGCAAAGGATTCCACTTAACTATGAAAACAAATGCAGGGCCTCGTCGTGGCTCATTCTGGGAAACATGCAATGTATTGATACTCATTGAATACTTGTATCGTCCCGACGAACTTCCTCAGGAATAGTTTTAAATCCCCAAACTGATTCCCATGGGAGGATGGAATGCATTTAGATACATTTATCTTACACGAACAGGTTGCATGCAACCCAACGCATGAATTTATCGAAAGCATAGTGGGACGTCACTTTCAGAACCATGGAGCAGAAATCCCAGAAGACGGAGTAGGCCTACTTTCTCGAACTATCGGAACTATTCAGTCCCGACCGTTAAAGTCACAGGCCTCATGTCCTATCTTAGTGCTCTCAAAGAGATCCGACACGTGTTGGAGTATTGCAAGAACTCATTCGTGGAATGAAGCACTCCTGTGAATGCCACGGTGCCGTGCTTTGTTCAATTATAAAGAGGGAGTGACGTCAATAATGGAAACCTGGAGAGAAAGGCATCTCAGAATGCCCCTAATAGCTTAGAAAGGCTGCAGCATTCGGGGACACCTGGGCGTCCCCACCGCGGAGATCTCCCCACAGAGATCTGCTTCTCTGGACCTCCGTCTTCTGTGCCATCGAGCGGCTCGCATCTCGCATCTACTTCCAACCATGCATCTGCATCGGCCTGCTCGTCTGCCTCTCGCATGCAATCACAGACTTTCCTTATTCTTCGATGCCTTTTCATTCGAGTATCGACAGCCGCTCTCACCATACCGCGGATCGATGCCTGGCAGAGAAGTGTGCTATCATCCTTCAAGAAGATGATGCCAATTTCATCTTACCGAGTCCACTCAAAGGAGAAACAGTATAAGCAGAACTAAGTGCCCCAGAGAAGATCAATGACTACTTCCCTGATGAACACAATAAGCCCCACCTTGTTATCGATACCGCCCACCTATTCCGTCGATGAGGCTCAGCCTGGGATGGTATGACTCTCTTCCCAGCCTATAAAATATATTTAAGAAAAACGTTTCCCCCAAAAATGTGCACCCCCAGGGCATTTACCTCTAAAGTTGGATTTTTTCTGAACTCTACATCCCAAAAGGTACATGTGCACCAAGTTTCACATTTCTGACCCTTCTAGAACATGGTTAGAATTAGCGTCAGTCAGTCACGATCGTCTATATATATTAGATGTTCAACTTAAATCAGTTCCGTTCCGTCCCCCGAATTCAATACCACCAGTGCAAGTAACTAGCAACTTGAAGCTCCCGAAAGCCACGCCCTCGAAGAAAGAACCTTAGGACCTCATTTGCTTCAAAGGGATTCCATAGAGTCAGCTGTGCATCCATCGAGGTAACTCGATGGATGCGCAGATTCTATCACACTTTTAAAAGTAATAGACCGTTGCCAAACTCGACGGACTTGGAGATATTGGGATTGGGCAGAGTGTGCCGATTTTCATTTTGCTGTGTGGACACGGACAGTATTTTCTGAAGTAGGGTATTCTTGAGGCAAGGGATTCCACTTAACTATGAATACAATTAGAAGGCGCCGTCGTGGCTCATTCTGGGAAACATGCAATCGATTGATACTCATTGAATACTTGTATCGTCCCAACGAACTTCTTCGGGAATAGATTAAAATCCCCGGACTGATTCCCATGAGATGATGCAAATTATTTGCATACATTTACCTTAGACGAACAGGTTGCATGCAACCTAACTCACGAATTCATCGAAAGCTAAGTGGGACGTCACTTTCAGAACCCTGGAGCAGAAATCCCAGAAGACGGAGTAGGCCTACTTTCTCGAGCTGTCGGGACCATTCGGTTCCTCCCGACCGATAAAGTCACAGGCCTCATGTTATGTCTGAGTTCTGTCAAAGAGATCCGACACGTGTTGGAGGATCGCAAGAACTCATTCGTGGAAGGAAGCACTCCTGTGAATGCCACGGTTCTTTGCTTTGTTCAACTATAAGGAGGGAGTGACGTCATTAATGGAAACCAGGAGAGAAAGGGCATCTCAGAATGTCCCTAATAGCTTAGAAAGGCTACATCATTCGGAGGCACCTGCGCGTCCCCATCTCGATCTCCCCACAGAGATCTGCTTCTCTGGCCTTCTTTGCCATCGAGCGGCTTGCCTCTCGCATCTGCCTCCATCCATGCATCTGCATTGGCCTGCACGTCTGCCTCTCGCATGCAATCATAGACTTCCCTTATTCTTCGACGCCTTCTCATTCGAGTATCGACAGCCGCTCTCACCATACCGCGGATCGATGCCTGGCAGAGAAGAGTGCTCTCATCCTTCAAGAAGATTATGTCAATTCCATCTCTTAGAGTGCAATCAAACGAGAACCTGTGTAAGCAGAACTAAGAGCCCCATTGAAGTTCAATAACTCCCTCACTGAAGAACACAATAAGCCCCACTTTGTTATCGACACCGCCGACCTATTCTGTCGATGAGGCACAGCCTGGGATGGAATGACGCTATTCCCAGCCTCAAAAGACGTTGGTAAGGACTAAATTGTATTGCATTGAAAATATAAAAGCAAACATCGTTAGGTCCATTCTAAAACAGGCCCAATCAGATCCACATCAATGCGAAAATATACAGTTTACAGTGAAATTAATGAAATTATCATGAACGTCATATGCATGATCCACATTCATAAGATGCTAATCTGACTCTCTGACAATCATTCCGGGTAACTCCTCCTAAACGTATGAAACGATTTTAATAATTGATGTTTCAATCGAAAGCTCACGACGTGGAGGCGATATTTATTGGGTGAAAAGCCCAAAAAGCATGATGCAAACGTGATTTCTAAGGGTTCTACTGTCTTTCTGCACGTCGGAGGCCTGCACGGGTTTAATTTTCCGAGTTAAAATTCGATCGGGCATATAGGAATCGTGGCACGCACCATACCCGAAGTGTAATCGTCGACCGAGCTTTGCTGTTCAGCGCTGTGCTGACATGGCCGGCCCACAGTCCGCTTAGGCCCCGAAGGTTGAGAACTCCAGGTCTCTAATGATGTATTGGCGCCAAGGGAAGACGAAGGAATCCAAGTAGATCTGCGCATAAACGCATTTTCAAGGGGAACGGTTCAGAATGAAGGGCGTTCTTTGGAAGCAGACAGGGTGGCGAAGCGTACCCATTCGGCACAACAACGTTGTGTCGACGTTGAAAAAAGGTTGATGGCAATATT
>CAJPEV010000867.1:5742-89327 GCA_905338385.1 Darwinula stevensoni
TAAAAACGGGAGAGATCCAGGCGTGATGGCGAGCGTGCGTTAAGCACATTCGTCCTCACGCCTGAGTCATGGGTCACCTTCCCATGGCGTTCACAACAGCTTCTCCAGGGTTTTGCACTCTGCCAGCCCTGGTGTTGGGAGGATCTCACCATGGTGGGCGGGAGTCATGTGGCGGTCCACCACTGACAGCGGGGCCCACCATTCACTTAGCTCCTTTTATTATTAAAAAAAAAAAAAAAAAAACTGAAGCGAACCTCTGCGCTGAATAATTTGTTCAGTCTAGTCAACCGTAAAAACCTCATGCATTAAAAGTAGGTAATCTTGCCGTTCGAGCTGTACCATCATCTCCCGGTCATCTTGCATGCCTCGCAATTGGACGAATTAGAATAAGCCACGTTCTCTTTCCTCAGAGAAATTGATCGTACCAATGGCGTATTTTTATGGACTGAAATCCATAAAGCTTTAAAGAAAACTCGATGCGTCGCCGTCCCAATCACTTCCCATCAACTTCTTCTCCTCAAATTTGGCTTTTAATCTTTACTCTTGCTCTTTTTGGCCCACACGATATATAAAATCGTTAAAGCTTAAAGAAATCGTCTCGAGTTTGCCTCTCTTCCTATCGTCCTGTAGCGCTGTGAGTTTTAAGTGTTTTGCGGAGGTGTATCCAGAGTCGGACTGGTGACTTAGGTGCCCCCCAGGAAATTGCTGACAAGGGGCCCCCGCAGGGTGACCGGGACCCTTTGGTCTGGTTCCCCCCCCCCCCCCCCCCCCTGGGAAATTTCCCGGTATTCCAGTTGGCTAGTCCGACCATGGGTGCATCCTGGAGTCTTGTTTATTCTTTACGTGAGGGAACAGGAATTTTTAACGTTAATTCTCATTTTCTGTAGTTTCCCTTCAACGAAATCCTATTCCTGAGAGTATTTCTATGATTCTATCCCAAAGCAAGGCAAATTTAATTTAACTAAAATAGGAGCAATGTATCCGTTAGTAACTAACCAGGTAATTGACGCACCTCTGCCAAAAACATTTATCTTTAGAGGATAGGCCTATCCTACATTGGGGGAAGGAGTTAGGATGAGAGCTCAGCCGAAGCAAGGGATCTTGGTGTGGACGGAAATACCTTGGCGCCCTTGCCTAAACCTTGAACTGGTAGGCAACTCCAACTGGCAACACTGCTGAATCACGTGGTGTACGTAGTGTGGAGACATGGCGGCCTATAGGAATAACAACGAGTGGAGAGATATGCGGGATGTTAGATAGATTCTTTTTACGTGTGACGACCGTTAGGCCCATGATATGCAGGCGTATTGTTGGTGCCTAAATAGTTGGATCATGTCCATTCATTGGTTTTTTGCCTCAACTGATTGAGTCTGGGCGGTTTTGTACACTGCGTTCGGCCTCAACACGTTCGTCGTCTGGTCTATCTTAATTGTCCTAACTTAGGCCTTCTTTTCGGCTACTCTACAAGCCTCGACCAAGAAGCTGGATCGACGGAACTTTGCATATAGTTCCTTTAGGCCTAGGCATGACTGGCCAGGGGTCGAGGGTAATTTTGTTGGCTTGTGGATCCTTCAATCCGCCAACTTACATGCATCTTCGGATGTTCGGTAAGTTTAAGTCCAATTTGAAATTGCTCGATTTATCAGGGATGGGCCCAACTTCAGATCAGGGTGCCAGGCCAGACTTGTGACAACAATACACTGTTGCATATTCTTGCAAGCAATATTGGATTTTAATGGCTAGTATTGCAGGACTGGGAGGCATGTATAATTGATTAATTTTCCCAGAGACTGGGATGTCAATTCTGGGGGACATTGTTAAACTCAGAGTCTGTCAGAGTTATAGTTGCATGAAACCACTCTAGTACTTGAGTCTGGGTCTATGCCATCAAGTCCATTTCCTCAGTCACCCATAGAGACATGGCAGTTCATAATGGTATTTTATGCTGTTCTGATGTTATTATTTCAATCTCATTGCATATGAGTTTGCCCTTTCTATTCCATATTGGATTTTAAAATACATAGCCCAGAGAAGAGGTTTGTGTATGTTTTAAGTCACCTGGTGGTTTGTTTTATTTTTTCATTTTTGTTTTGTTTGTTATTTTTTTTTTCCATTTCTGGAAGTTATACAAATGGAATTACCCTTAGAGAGCTGTTTTCTCAAAGAAAAGTTTATTGGCACTCTGTGGGAATAAATTTTTGCCTTGCATGGAGTTTACTGCTGCAATCAATTTAGTTAGACCTGCTTTATCTTGTTTCTCCTGATTTTGTAGAAGAACCATATTTTGCATGTTGAATGAAAGAAAAATGGCCTTGCTTTGCACATACAGAAATTGCTCGAGATTATCTCACAAGATTGAGAAAGCATGATGTGGTTGCAGGGATCATATCACCAGTTCATGATGCTTATGGTAAAAAGGTGAGCTCTCAAGTCATTCCATGCCTAATAATGCATGCTTACCCAAGGAGGAGTGAGCACCATGTAGGTTGGATAGGCTGTATTTAACCTCCTGTTTATTTCCCTCATATGGTTGTGTAACTTATATGTAAACCCACTTACTTTTTGGGAAACCTCAGCTAGAAAAATTAAATAATTTCCTCTTCATTATTACTCACAATTAGTGGAACATATTATGGTTTATATATATTTCAAATATTATAATGGCATGATGAAGCTGATGTGAAATTGTGATTTCATGCATAGTGTTTACCTTGAGACATTTTCACACTTAGAAAGGTATAGTAAGTGAACTCAGATTGGTCAGACATGGCCAGCCCTTCCCAGTGTAATTGAGGTGTATTAGTGTCACCTGCAAGGGGTCATTAGAGACATATTGCATGCATTATTTAAAAAAAGTATTCTTTGATTATCAATATTCCATAGCAATGCACAGATGCAAAATTTTGATGTTTTGAGAGATTAGAAGGTAGTCTTGATATTCCAACCTTTTCCCTGTGAAATCACTCAAATATCCCATGGTTA
This sequence comes from Darwinula stevensoni, assembly GCA_905338385.1. Lineage (NCBI taxonomy): Eukaryota > Metazoa > Arthropoda > Ostracoda > Podocopida > Darwinulidae > Darwinula > Darwinula stevensoni. The sequence goes on from CAJPEV010000867.1 coordinate 8,725, forward strand.
GTATTGCTTAGGCTACATTCAAGAAATTTTTAATGCAGGCTTTCATGCTCTACTCTTCCTGTCTGTCCAGGATCTTGTCTCATCCAATCATCGCCTCAGCATGGTGAATCTTGCCATAAAGGACTCAGATTGGCTGCATTTGAGTGATTGGGAATGTAGACAGAAAGGTTGGAGTCGTACACGTTGTGTGGTTGAACATTTTCAGGTGGGATGTTAACATATGGCTATCTCTAAGAGTCAAATATAGCTTGATTTTCTCAGTGCAATCATCTTTGTAGCTTGAAATTATCTTTCATACTGGAAACTACTATTTATAGTTCTAATATGAAGAATTTCTATAGTAATCTTCTCTTTATATAGTCCTTTATTGATAATTCTTACTTTTTCTCTGGTCTTGGAATTCATCTGTTTTATATGTTCAATGTTTCTGTTAGGAACTAGTGGATAATCACCTGATGAGTTCAGAGAGAGGAGGTGCAAGGAAAAGAGCCCGCAAGGAATCAACTCCAGAATGGTTATCTGCCATCACGGGTACTGATCCTATCACTGTCAAGTTGCTTTGTGGAGCAGACCTCTTGGAATCTTTTGCAGTGCCTGACCTTTGGGCTGGAGAGGATGTGAGTAAAGACTTTTTTGTCCACTCAAGCCAAATTGCATAATTATCTGTGCCATTTAGGGAACTACCATGTGAAATTGTGCAATGTCTCATGTTTTCATTGAGCTCCTCTTCTCCACAATTTTATAGATTTGTAATGTTTGACCAAGTAGGAAAACAGATCATGTCGTATGATTAGATGCACAATGCCTCATCAAAAAATGAAGATTTTCAGGCATGAAGTCATTAATGTATGTTTTGAATCTTTTCACTATTTTCTCAAGATGGAGTTTCTTGTTGGAGAGCATGGTTTGGTGGTTATCACACGTGAAGGTTCCAACCCTGGCAGATTCATTTATGAGTCTGACATGCTCACCAAACATCAGGTATGCTGTTTATGTTTGATGCTAACATTGCTGTCATACTCAGAGAGTATTTTAATGCAGGCAAATGATAGTTGCTTATGAATGTAAACCATTTTGTGTTATATAAAGACAAGGATTTCTATTTTGTCTGTTTGTTACAGGGAAACATTGATATTGTGACAGAGTGGGTCACAAATGAAATCAGTTCCACTAAGATTCGTAGAGCTGCAAGAAGAAATGAGAGCATACGATACTTGGTTCCGGATGCTGTCCTCAGATACATTAGTATCAATCATTTATATGGGTGCACTCGTGACATTCCTGAACTATCTGGCAGGTGAGGCATTTTGGTCATCAGAAGTTGCACACTTTCCATTCTTATGCTGACCCATCGTGTCCTATTCCCACGAGTGCTGACACTCATTGCATGTGCTAGTTTCTGCCTCTTGGACTTCCTTCCTTGCTGTTCCTGTGATTCATGGAGATTTAAAATGTTGAATTTCTTTTTTCATTTTTCATACCTTGAATGCATCAAGACTTCTTGATTTGAAAATTCTTGTCACTTTCTACCAGCCATTTTACCACATCAGCAATTTAACAGAAGTTACTTGAATTTGTTTTTGTGAAAGGAAAAGTATTAATAGAAAGTGGTTGGTATATGCAATGAACACTCATTTTGTGCTAGAGCTCCCCAGTCTTTCCATGAAAATGCTACACTCTGTGAAAGGGTAGGATGAGGGCATGAATTTTGCAAGAATTTACTGGCAAGGGAAGAGAGAAATATAGACCTTTCATTAACAGATTCATTAACAAAGAATCTTGTTCATCTGAGTGGGAGGGAGGGAGCAATTAATCAAGATTAACTTAATTTGAAGAAAACTATGCTTATTTGGGAGAAGCCATTGTTTTCTCAAGATGATAATCCAAGGGCAATTGCCAGAGGCCTAGGAGTGAGTCAGTGATCTGTTCAGTGGATTCTGAAATGCAGAGAGAGCAAAAGAATACCTTCCTTACTACATTGTTAAGAATACATTCTAATCAGTACTGTAGGTCTGAAGGTGTGCCACTGTGCAAGTGTAAAAATTAAATTCTAATAGCTTTTGTAAAATTTATTTCAGCATAAAATAATTGGAGGTAAACAGATGAAAATTTTAGAATGCTTAGAGGATAAATGGAAATATTAAGAAATTAAAGATATGCTGTCTTATAATTGCCAAAGGATTAAAAAAAGTGGTGCATTTTTTATGCATCACCTGGTACTTCTCATCAGAAGAAAGTCTAGGGGGTAGGATGTAGTGAGCATATTGAGTACTTAACTCCCTTACATCATCCTATCCATTGCTGTGGGGACCCTTCTCCCTGAATATTTACCTGTGGTAAGTCCTGAAGATATATGTATATGCAGTCTAGTTGCAGAGCATCCATTAACTTCAACAGTGAATAATTGATGCTCATGATTTCATTCCTGTTAACATGAGTTGTGAAGTTTGTTGGTCAGTGCTTGGCATTGTTGAAAATGATGGGCAATCAATTTGAACTATGATGTTAAGTTGCTTTTCTTGAGTGCCCTTCCATTGGTGTCATCCATGTCCAGCAGTTATGTTGTAAGCATACCCTACAATTCTTGTACAGATATAATGAATCTATCCAACTAAAAAATGCTTAGGTCTAACAAACAAAACAAATTTTCTGAGCCACCCTGTGTTTAGAGGAATGGTTCAATGGAATTTAAATGGTCAATATGGAGTTGAATGGGATTTGCTTTGCTAAATTGCCTGTGAGGTTTACCAGCCTGTTGGATCTTTTTATTGGAAGATTTGATTATCTGTCACACCAATATCTTTTCTGTTGATATGTGGTCAATGTGATCCTTGTCTTTCCTCTTCAAGGGTCTGAGTTGCCACATGTATATAAATTACATAGGAACACTACTGCCTGTGGCCAAAATATGAGCCTGCATCCTTAAAATTCACCATCACTTTACTGAACTGATGGCTCCAAATAATGTCAATGAATGAATGAATGCATCTTTGTTGTATTGGAGCCACAAACATGTATTATCTGATAGAATTTAACAACAAACCTATTGCCAACATTATCTCTTTTAAGCTATGACAAGATACGTTATAAACATCATTGGGTATGCCATGCTTCTCACTTCTGATGAAAAATATAGAGTCATATGGACTAAAGTGTCCAAGCTTTCCATGCAAAATAGTCCCATCTTCATTATTGAACCAAACCCCAGATGTTATATCTGCAACATCAGAAACCTGCACTCCATGATATGAGGGACAGGGAAGAAGCAGTGAGCTTAACACAGATCATCTTGGCACAAATGCACAGAGACGTGAGGGATACAAAGAGAGGCAAATAGCAAGAGGTGCAGAAAAATGAACTCCATATCAGACCTGTACCTCAAACTCAGCAAAAAGGACTGGTGCATGCCTAAGAGCAGTGACCCAATCTGAATGCTGTTTCTCCTCTTTTTTTGGAGCAAAGCTCACCTTCTTCCTTCTCCTTCCCTCACTTCTGCCAACATCTTCAAGTTCTTTTTTCCTTTGGGCTTCTTTGGGCCTTGGGAGTTCAGCTTGCAAAAACACCTGGACTGGGGGTTCATCTGCCTCATGACCTAGAAATAGGTGCATCCAACATTTCACCAGAATGGCATTACACAGAGATGTTGACAAACTCTTTTTTGAGTGAGACTTAGCTTCATGTTACTTCTGTCACTTTTAATCAAGTATAGTTAGTGTGAACTGGTATCTCAGATTAAGAAAAGAAAATGAGACTGAGGCATGCATGCCTTGATCTCAAGAAAAATAGGAACAGGAAGAGAAAATTTCCACTTANTCCATAGTTTGCATAAACGTTGGCGTGAAGTGATAAAGGCCAATGGTGATTACATTCATGATTGAGATGATTTTGCTTTTAAATAAACTGGGTTGTAATAATTGTTAATGAAATTCCGAGAACTTTCTTTCCAATCAGATATTTGCATGCATATTCAGTACTTTGGCATTCAATGTAATTTTGGAGATACTCAAATGTAAATATCTCCATAATCATTTACATTCATGGGTTGAATGATATTAACTATTTTTATTTTTCCTTTGGCCTCAACTAGGATATTTGGTAAGTGGAAATTTTCTCTTCCTGTTCCTATTTTTCTTGAGATCAAGGCATGCATGCCTCAGTCTCATTTTCTTTTCTTAATCTGAGATACCAGTTCACACTAACTATACTTGATTAAAAGTGACAGAAGTAACATGAAGCTAAGTCTCACTCAAAAAAGAGTTTGTCAACATCTCTGTGTAATGCCATTCTGGTGAAATGTTGGATGCACCTATTTCTAGGTCATGAGGCAGATGAACCCCCAGTCCAGGTGTTTTTGCAAGCTGAACTCCCAAGGCCCAAAGAAGCCCAAAGGAAAAAAGAACTTGAAGATGTTGGCAGAAGTGAGGGAAGGAGAAGGAAGAAGGTGAGCTTTGCTCCAAAAAAAGAGGAGAAACAGCATTCAGATTGGGTCACTGCTCTTAGGCATGCACCAGTCCTTTTTGCTGAGTTTGAGGTACAGGTCTGATATGGAGTTCATTTTTCTGCACCTCTTGCTATTTGCCTCTCTTTGTATCCCTCACGTCTCTGTGCATTTGTGCCAAGATGATCTGTGTTAAGCTCACTGCTTCTTCCCTGTCCCTCATATCATGGAGTGCAGGTTTCTGATGTTGCAGATATAACATCTGGGGTTTGGTTCAATAATGAAGATGGGACTATTTTGCATGGAAAGCTTGGACACTTTAGTCCATATGACTCTATATTTTTCATCAGAAGTGAGAAGCATGGCATACCCAATGATGTTTATAACGTATCTTGTCATAGCTTAAAAGAGATAATGTTGGCAATAGGTTTGTTGTTAAATTCTATTAGATAATATCTTCATTTTAGATTAATCCTGATGTCATGCCATGTCCATAGTAGGAATTTCACCTCGCAGTCCCTCATGCTAGCAATAGACAGAAACTAAATATCCAATATTTTATTTTATATTAAAAAGACAAGCAATATGCAACAGATTTTTGCAATTATTTTTTTTTTTTACTTTCAAGTGTACAAAAGCTGCAACCTAGATGCCTTCATTTCTCTTCAAAGCACTCTCCCCCAATATATGTAGAACAGTTTATCCTCATCAACCACATGTTAAAAGATTCATGTTACTCAGAGAAATGTACATATCCCAGCTATGACTTGGCATCTTGATCCAAGTTGGGAATGCTCAAGAACTCCCTTCTAGCAAGCCTTAATTTGAGAAATGAAAATAGCCATGCTACAAAAAACTGCAATCAGGAAAATGGCTGCAAATAAAATCTTGCTGGAAGGAAGCTTCCAGCAAGCTTACAGAGCTGAGAAATATACTATTGTTTAAGTACTGTCAGAGCCTTTATATGTGACTGATGAGGGTATAGCTGTATCTGGATGTCAGGGGAGAATATTTTGAAGAAATGTGAAGCGATGAAGTGCATAGCTGCTGCCGCATATGGCAAAGTAAAAAACTGCTGCCAAAACTTTTGAATACCTGTCATAAGCAAAACATAACCTACATCAGGCTTTTTCTTAACCCTTTCAGACCTTGTGTCCATTCCAATGGACATTGCATTTACATTGTGTCTATGGCAATTTCATAGGATTCTTGTGACTTTGCGCTCCATATTACACTACTATGGGCGCAATTACGCATGGCTCAGTTCCATCATTTCACCCATTAGCTTTGTAATCTTCAGCTATTTAATTAAATGCATAATATATAATATATGGTATGATATGGTAAATTTAAACAAAATATGAGAACTACATATAAAGCATGACATTTTCAATTACAATCACAAAAGAGCTCAAAAATGCAAAAAAGGATATTATTCTGATAGCGGCCTTAATTCAGGTCTGAAAGGGTTAATCAAAAGGTGAGTAGCCTGTAAAGGTTTTGCTCCCAGTGTCTATTGATATTTCTTAATTTTAGAATGACAAGTACTGGGTAAAAAAAAGTCACCCAAAATGAAGCCCATTTTCATAATGGGAAAAATAGCATGCAGGGGACGCCTCATGCCTTGACCATTATCTCAGGTCCCAATTACTGGGAAGTTAGTCAATGAAATCCCTGTGCAATATGGATGCAATTACTTTGTTAGTTTTGATGTTCTAGATGATGTTCATCTGCAAGAGATCATGTTTCTTTGAACCTCTCTCTGGCATGTTTGATTTTTTCACATTACTGTGATTGGCAAAAAATGTACTGCATAAAATTATCAGCCAGGAGAGACATCAACAGAGCAAATTAATTGATCATAATCTGTCCAGCATCTTACCTCCAAGACACAGAAAGGTGATTTCAGTTTGGCTTTTGTTTCATGATGTGTTGTGTTCCAAAATGGAAAAGTCTTTTCCAACACCATGCACAGTTGCACTGCATATTGCACAAATGAAAGTAGTTCTGATTTGGCCTCTAGTTCTTCCATTTTCTCCTAAAATATCACCCTCCTGGGAAGAAATGCAGAAGGATAATTTAAAATGCATCATATGAGCTAAAGATACTCACCTATAAGCTTAACAGAATTGACTCGAACAGTTCAACTTGATGGTCGAATTGACCATCTGATGTCTTCTAGTTATTTTCCTCTCATCAACTGAAACTGGTGATGGGGTGTGAAATATTGGCAAAGGCATGGTTCAGCTGTGACTGCATGATAAAGAGGGGATTATAGTTACAGACATAATCATAGATTGTGATGAGACTCTGTCGTGATGCTTCAAGCACAAAAATGTCGCAATGAGGTAGAATGAAGTCTTTCATTATGTCAGCAAATTATGGAATGGAAATACTCCTTCCTTTATAATTTCTAGTTCCATAATATTTTGTTTGGTATTATCCCATTCCAAAAATAGAATTCCCACTCAAATTAGCTTCTTTCTTTTCAAGCCCTCTCTTTTCCCATTTATTGCTAATAACTCCATGCCATAATCACAGTGCCAACTATCGAATCTCTCTTTGTCTTCAGTGATTCAGTGTACAGTATATGATAAATCTTGCAGGAGTTTTTGACAGGGCATTCAAGGGCATATGGAAGGGTCTGTCCTGTCCACTGCTTCACCATTGCATTTTTTAAATTTAATGGTGAACTATTCAGTGAAAATTAGAAGCAAATTGAATGTTCAATATTCAGTTATGATGGTCTTAAATGTATGCCAGAGGTCATTTACCGGTAGCTAGTAATTGAAAAGGACCCTTGGTTTGTGGTCGAAGTATTGTCTATCCATGGATGGGAAAAGTTTGAGTAAAGTTAGTGAGATCTGATGATTGACAGGAAGCAATGGGACTTTTCCAGTGGTAGAGCTGATGTTAGGGCAACTGTAATTTGCCTTACAAAAGAAACTTTTTCCATTTATTAATTGTTGATTAACAATAAAAAAAAGCTCCCATATAGCATAAGTGTATGTTCAGTTTATCATGACCTGCTTGTGTGCTTGAAGCTTTCCATTGATGAATACATTTTATTTGTAGGTCTAGTTTACAAAATACCTGATCTATGGAAAATCCTCAATGTAAAAGCTGTACTATTGGGTAAGGGGCTTTCAACTTGTCACAAAATGGGAAATATCATCTGGGAACACCACTGTTAGGAGCATATGAGGTGTCAAAGTAGTTTTCTAGTTCTATTGAACTGGAATAGAATTGAATTGGGCACAAAATGCTCTATGTTCCATTTAATTGTTTGAGTCATTTATTTTGCTTGAGAGAACTGTCCCATTGTCCTGCAGATATACTATTCTTAGAGTTGGAACATCAGAATTTTTATTTTTATTTTGATAGATTTAATGAATAGAATGTGATTGATAGAAAAATATGCACAAGAGAAAATATATCTTGGTTGAGCGCTTGTTAATAGACTTACAGAAGATTGAAATAGGATGGTGTGCTTGCAAAATTCTGATCCATCCCCAAAAAAAATACCTACACTATACTTATCATCAAACTAGAAATGAGCAAGGCTGAGCTTTGTTGGTAAATGTCATGGAAGGAAGGTCTTAGAATCTGCTTAAAATGCCATATTGAACCTGCTAATTTTGATTGCTTCCAAGCTGATTTCAATCTAAAGTATATTAGTGTTGTTCTTGATCAGTAGCTGTTTACACAGTATCTTGCCACTATTGTACCTTGAGGAATCTTTCAGGTTGGATGAAACACCATACATTGACACCTTTTTGAAACTTTTCCTCTACTTTTTTTTAACTCTTCTGAAATTAATTGTTTTTTCTATACCTCTAGTCAGAATGTTAGGGGCAGAAGAAGTGGCAGTCACCAGTCGTAAATGACTGCCCCTTCTTTTATTCTGTTCATATGGGGAGAAAAAAAAATCCTCCAGTTTGAGGTTCTACATTTTAGCCAACACCCACCTTCCTCTGAGACTTCATCATGTATCCATTTATTCTTTCTTTCTAACCAAAAGTCTTTTTTCAAAAATTACCATATGAGTATTAGTTGTGGAGATATGTCTCAGTGTATGCCTGTCTGGCTGCTGTGCAAGACTTGTGCTTTTTTTTTCCACCTATGAGCTATCTTTCTCTCTTTGTTTCCTTATGATCATTAATGACAGTATAGTATAATTTAAAAATAATATCCACCATCTGCAGTAGAGAAGAGGGGGATATTATTATGGGATGCACCCCAGAACCTTGGATGTAGCTGCAGAAAGCAGATACTCCAAGAGAAAAGATGCATAGAAATGTGCCATGCTGAATTAGCTAAGTATCACAGGAAGTCATCTTCTGGTTTTAACTGCCAAAATAAAATAATATAACATGACATGCTGTGTCATGCTAGAAAGATAATGTTCTCAGTGGAGAATAAAAATCATTTTGGATTCCATAACTTTTCTGATTCATATGTTGTGTAATGCATTGCTAGATTTAGTCACAGCTTTGTAGTTTTTATGTTTTTCTGTGTACAGTCTGTTGTGGCCACTTCAAAGGAGTGAAGAGTGTCAAACAGTAAAATCGTTACCTATTCTGTGCCAATCAGTCTTGTGGAACACAGTGATAATAGGAGATGATGCAATTGATGTTGTTATCTGATGCAATTCATTTGGCATGGTTCTCCCACAGCCATTATGCATCCATGTCCTCAGGTTGCTTCTGTACACCACACTGCCACAATGTTCATAAGTTCCTCATCTATGAATAAAATCTCTGTGCTTCCCTCCTGTTTTCATCTGCACATTTTATCGTCTGCATCATATATGCCTCTTCATGTATCACTTGGGGTGATGGAGTCTTGCTTTACCCCTTCAGACATGCTATTCACAGAGACTTCCTATGTAGTTTCATGTCTTTCTACTTATTTGGTTTCACTAGCATTCTTCAAGCATTGCTGCCAGCCAAGTTTTTCATTTGATTATTTTGACAGGCTTTTGTATTGTAAAATATTCCTTTTGCAAAATGATGTCATGCTGTGTGCAACTCTGAAAATCATAGAGACCTGTTTGAAACTCTACTGTACCCAAGATCGTATCAAAAGATTACAACTGGGAAAGCCATGGTACTTGCATTGTAAACACCCTCTGAGTGAAACTAAAGATGCTGAACTCAATGTGTTTCCATCTAGCTTGTGGATATGGTTACTGCCATGTGTGCATTACTTCACTGCAACTGCTTGCACTTTCTCTGTTATGGTTGATTTCTCCCTTTGTGCAATTTGTATCTGCTTTGTTTTCTTTCTCTACACTATCAGCATCAGATCTGATGCAAGAGGACTGAAGTTAAGTGTTTGCTCAATGCTCTTCTAGGCCAGGAGGAGTTGTCTTCAGTGAGAGTGCGTGAGGAACCATTTGTCTGCTCATAGTATTGACCAGTGGAACGAAATCGCATATATCAAACTTGGTGAAATTGGTATATTTGTCTTTAGATAAATCATTCCTTTCCTTCCCAACTTTTTTTCATTCTTTCCCTGTTCATTCTTGTATTAGTACACATCAGTGCATCAGCACTTGATCTTCAATGAAGTACTTTCACTTTGCTGTGCCTCTGTTCTGGATGAAGGGAAGACATGGAAGCTTGGAAAGGGATACATGGGAATTTCCTGGATCCTGTTGTCAGATGAATGAAATTATTACAAGTTGTGTTTTGTCCAGGTCTATGCTGACTGAAGGTACTGCTGCAGGGGGCAGCATTCTGAGGCATATTTCAGAGGGCAGCTTTCAAAAGTATCTCCCAGGTATGTTTCTTTCTTCCTAGGTATCAGAATCCCTGTCACCATCACATTCTACCCCTTTTTTACTTCACGATGACAGAGTCACTGGTTGCAAAAACCAAAACTTGGGGCAAGGTGGTGCTGTGAATGCAGGCAGCTGGAACACTAACTGCCCCTCAAACTGATGGGAATTCAATTTCCATACCTCTTGCATTGGGCTGGCGTTTGAAGTTGATTTTGTTTGATGATGGTTTGTGGTTGAGAATGGAAGGAATGCAGCAGAGAGCAGGGCCTTCCTGATGGCATAGGCACCGACTTTTAAAAAATATTGGGAGGGGGGGGCAAGTTCCTCATTCCCTGAAAATAACAGTGACGGAATTATTCCAGGATCCATTGGGGTAGCTCAGTATTATTATGGTAGCAGAGTGACAAGCCGGGTGGGGGTGCTGGGCATGGCCCTTTCACCCCATACCCTTACGAGTTGACACAGGGATCTCCCCCAGTTGGAGCTCTAAACAGAAAGGAAAATCATATTTTTTATTTCTTTTGTGAAGCAGCATTTTGTTTCCAATTTTCCTTGTGCCATACTTTTGTTGAAATTTGACCCTTCTTGGGGGGGGGGGGGGGGGGGGGGGGGGCCCCTATCCTTGTGCCATACTTTTGTTGAAATTTGACCCTTCTGGGGGGGGGGGGGGGCACGTGCCCCTTTGCCCCCTGGGTTTGCCCTGGGATGGCATTGACACATAAGTGTTGTTGCCTTCAGTAGCACTTGGTTGTAGCAGTTTTGATGTTTACACTCGACTTCATGAAATCTGTTTTAGACAGACCCTTAAAAAATATATATATATTTTTTTTTTAAGTTGGGTATACAGAGTATTCTACTCCAAGTCCAAATATAAGTTGCGTGTATCGAAAATAATGCAAAAAGTATATCTATTGTACTGTATTAAACCTAATCGGATTCAAAGTCTTAAACAAAAGACTAAATGAAATAGTGAGGACATTTTAGGTTTCAGACAAGGCTTAGACCTCTTCTGCTTACATTTTGGGCAGCCATATATCAGTGGCACCCTGACATTCCTTGGACCTCAGGCAACAACCAAAGAAGCCTTAGTAGAACTTTTGAAAACCAAGATCATAGAATTCATGAAAAGATGATTATGAACTATCGCTTAGAATGACAATCATTTCTAGAATAATTTAAAAATTGAACTCTTCATCATTATTTTTATTTCCGTTTTCGCTTGCCTCTGTTAAGAAACCTCCGGACCTTGTTCAATTTTGTAACGAACCCATGAAAGTCATTTTCACTGCTGGGATGGGACGTGAACTCATGATTTGAGCATGAGAAATGGTAGGAATGACAATTTTTTCAATGGAATACACTGGTCTTTTTATTTTTGACGGACAGACAGAAGCCAGGAAGTTTCATTCTCTGAGAACATTTATTTGGCGGCGAATCACAGCACAATTCTTGGAATTGCCATTGCATGACCATCAGGGAATGGAAGGTGCACATTCCTGCAGTACGTCTCAAGAATGCAATCACAGGCTCCAACATTTCTCATTGAACGTCGCGGGTGTTCTGAGTGCCTCCCTTTGCACATTCGGTTCATTCTCGGCTGTTTAATTGCACCTCTAGTGAAACTTTCCCGTGAGATGTGGGTTACCTCGGCTCATCGTCCAAATCGCTTTCTTCAGTTGCCCCCCCCCCCCTTTGCCCTTTACCCCCTGATGTCCCAATGGTATTGACCAATAATTAACCCCTTAAATTGGTATGACGCGTATATTTGTCATGGTGGAACGCTCCCCTGAGTGGGATTGAATTTTTTTTTTCGTCGCGCTGTTTCGAGTTTGAGTTACATATACATTCGAAACTCGTAAAGGATGATAAAAGTCACAAGATATGTAAATTTCTTACACTTCCTCTAATTATTACTCTAACGGAAAAATAGCAGAAAATGTTGTCTTCCTCATGCTTACTGGACTCAAGTTGCTCATCTGCGAGAGGGGGCAAGCCGAGGAACCTATCAATTTCATTGCTGAGGTTGCATGCCATCAAATAACTATTTTATATATATATATATTTTTTTTTTTTCAAGGGAAAGTGCAAAAAAGAATAACCGCCCCCAAAATTGTCTCGTGAATTCCTTGATGTTCGAGTAGTGGTCTTCGTGCACGCCGACTACCCTCCAACCCCCATGCAAGAATAAGAGAAGTGTGCCCGAGCACCGAAAGAAAGCAGTTTCATCCATAAGCTTGGAAAATATAAGAGATCGAGAACGGAAACATTTATCAGATAAGAAAGTTAAAATGTGGAATATTTCTTCTGCGAGAACATGAGTCACTTCTATCTTCAAATTTTTTTTCTTAGCCCTTTTCATTCAGGAGCGTCATCGATTAAAACGATAGAGTGCGTTTTTAAATACACAAACCGTCAAATCCGGGTTCCGTGCAAATCCTATCGGCTATCAAAGAGACGGGATGGCACAAAATCTGAGGAAAAATTTGCAAAGTCTTCGCAAAATCGCCCCAACTACTGATTTTGCAGGCAGCGCGAACTTTCATACATAGTAATGAGTCTGTAATATATGGTAATGAGTCTGTGAACGGGGTAATATCAGAGGTTTAAAGTTCGGAGATCGACATTGTCGCTTTCGGTCGCCCCAAGTCGACTGGGGTCGACCTCTCGTCACTTCCGATATCCCAGTGTCGTGAAACGGCGTCAAGTGCTTTTTTTTTTCTGCCGCGGTGTTGCACACGTCACTTTCAACGGCGATCTCGTCACTTTCAACGCACCCGTTGAAGATCGGGTCGACCGTTCGTTCCATGAAAAATACGTCGACACTAAGTTGAAACCGTGTTCGAACACCCCTTCCTCTCGAGCGAAGGCGGCCCTCTCAGTAGATGAAGGTGGTCGCTGCCGTCTTCGTGTCCATCTCCACGTTCTGCGTCGTCCGTTCCCTCTCCGGCCGCTGGCTCACGTAGACGAGGACCAGGTTCCCCACCTCCAACGCCAGGACCACGAACACCAACCTGCGGGAATCGCGAACGTCGCAGGAATCGATCGCGAAGGTCGCGGTTGAAATTTCTCCTCACCAGTAGGAGAAGCCGAGGCTGGCCTCCATCACGTAGTCGTATGTGAGCGTCTCGTAGAGCATGAGGTTTTTGGAGGACTTGGTGACGTGGTGGACCCCCCACACGATCATCCCCAACAGGGCGAATCCGGCTGCAAGAACGGAAACCTCGAGGTGAAAAAAAAAAAGATAACCGCGGAACTCCCTCGTGAACCTCGGGCGACCCCGCTTGCCTGCGAGACCGTTGTAGTAGTAGAGCCCGATGGGCCCCGCCCACGTCTCTATGGGGCTGCCGAAGGCGTTGAACACGCCGAACCCGGCGCTCACGACGAGGAACAGCGCGCACAGGCCCAGGGAGACGAACGTCGTCACGAGGAGACCGAAGTTCGCGAGATCGCCTGGGATCGGGGACGAGACGGTGCGGATACGAGGACGAATCCAAAATCGGAATCTAACGAAAACGAACGAAACCTTTTTTGCCCGTGGCGAGGAGTTTATTGAGGTCTTCCAGCCTCCTTTCCTCGGATTCCCCCGCGCTCCAGATGTACGAGTTTTCTTTCGCCGAGACTGCGACTGAAGAGAAACGCAAGCCCGTCACTACCGACGCTTTCGGTGCAAAAAAGGTTTCCACAAAAATCCTCCACGCCCTCTCGGGAAAACGAAAGGTCCAGCGCGCGTCGACTAGGAATTTCCCGCAAGAGGTGAGCCGTCCTGCCGGCACGGAACAAAACGGAACTCACGTCGTATCTCCTTGGTTTCAGAGGAAAAACCGCCATCCACCCTTGTCCCCTTGATCAGTCCGTAATTGACGTTGTACTCCATGGTGCTTGTCGCATTCTCCCCCACCCATGTCGCATTCCCCTCCACCCAATGATCGGTGCCCAGCGCCGCGCCCAGGAGGGCTATCGCCACGCACGACAGCACGGACGTTCCGAGGAGGTACTGCTTCCGGCGTCGCATCCTCTGTGCCCTTGGGATGTCCTCTGCTGGATGGCCTCCGATGGATCGTCTCCTTTGTGTCCGATGCTGGATGGCTTCCTCAGGATCGCCGCCTCTAGGTGTCCGCTGGATGGCCTCTGCTGGATGTCTCCATCGAGAATAGCGAGGGAGAGATAAGAGATATCTCGGCTGGATGCCGCTCGTTATCTCGGGGGCTCTCCGACGGTGATAAATCTCATTCGTCATCAAGTTGAACCGTTCCATCTCGCGTCAAGTGGCAGATGGAAAATTATCTATCCGTGTGGCGACACGGGAAGAATCCGAATCGAAATGCCTGATTTTTTGTCTGGTGATTCCTTCTGTAGGCACCAGTGGCGTAGCGAGAAGGAGAGGGAGCTGAAGCCCCCAAATTTGGTTCGAGTCTCCCCCAACTCTGGTCAAAATGCGTCTGCCACCCCCCCCTTTTGGGGAAACCTTGGCCTCGCCACTGGTCGGTCCTGTGATAGTTTGGATCCTACCGCTTCCACGGTTTGAAATGTGGAAAGGGAAATGAGCGCGGGAATTTAAAAAAAAATCGAAATGCCTTTAGATTTTTTTTCCAATTGGTCAAGAACTTAAGATTAGGTGTTCCTAGGTCAAATAGAGACATCTTCGAAAGTAATGGGTTCTCCTGTGCGGTAGGAAATGAGTCCATTGCGGATAGGAAGGCGCCTGCAAGTACAACCAGGGACTTCTCGCTTGTCCCAAGGGGATATCTTTGGGACGTCCTTCGGATATACTCGTGCTGCAAGAAAGAGGCATCCTTGGGATGTCTCTACGCCCAGACTTTTGATATCCCTAAGATGTTCCTACTCCTTGTCTCTGAGACATCGCACTCGTTCCAAGGGGATATCTTTGGGATATATCTGTGCTGTGTGGATTCTACATCCTGAGAGCAGAATATTCTTTTCGCAGAGGAAGGAAATGAGGAACTGATCTCGCAAATGCGCTATAGATTATGAAAGGGTGGATTATCCCCTGAATGTACTATATTGAATAATGGCAGGGGAATTGCAACCATACTTCTACAGGCAGTACTAGTACTACAATTAGAAAAGTTCCCACGTTAGGGAACCCCCCCTCTCCCCAGGGCAATAAGCAGCCCCAATATCGGCCCAATGAAAATACTCGTTCCATTCGGAGCCTGCGCTCATCAAGTGACGGTCGTTCCTGCTCGCATGGGCAGAGTGAGGAGCTGTGTGTGCGCGTCGCAGGTGTTTCTTTTCTTGCTGCACGAGACGGAAGCGACCGCTCGTCATCATGGTGCTGGGATGGGTTGGGTAGAGGTTGTGACCTCGTGGATCGTTCCGCGTGGCCTTCTCGCTGGCTTTTCACCCCCCCCTGGTCAGAGTTTAGGCCATTTCCTTGGAATAACTTTTTGCATTTTGACTCTCAGGGAATATTAATATAGATGTCAACACCTTCGGCCAACATGAACTAAAAGCAGTTTCCGCATCCTTGAGCTCACCACAAGACAGACCTTTATTTGTATAACCTCTGTGCACCTAACATTCACGACATCATCTTATTCATTGGAAAAATGGCAAAATGGGAAGCATAGACGGCAAGAACCAAGATTTGTATAATTGTATGCATGCACTCCTGCATGTGCATGCACAAAAGAAGGAATGGGGGAAAATGAACTTGAAACCGAGGGGCATTCATGTACAGCAGAATGCAAGATGGATAAGAGAGATGAATTTAAACATATACTACTGCAGTTGGTGACCTGATTCCATTCAAAAGTGATTGGCCCTCAAATTTGAAAATGTTCCCATATTACCCAGCCACATGGATGCTCCTCCCGACAGGTATAATGCATCTCCAATAACTCCATAAATTAATGCCAATATCTTCTCGCAAGAGAATTTGTATCACCTACTACCCAGCCACATGGATGCTCCTCCCGACAGGTATAATGCATCTCCAATAACTCCATAAATTAATGCCAATATCTTCTCGCAAGAGAATTTGTATCACCTACAATTGGACTGAATTCTTCCAAGGATAAATCCCCCCCCCCCTCCTTCACTCTTACAGATGTCATCTCCTAGGAGGAATCAGATTCTTCTGGTTCCTATACCTCCTCTTCATATTCAATATCCCAGTACTGTACATTGCCACGAGTGATGTCCAAGATGTGGAAATGAGATAAAGTGATACACCGAGGGCATGGAACAGAATGCATATTATCATGACTTGCTAAAATGCTGAAAAGCATCTTACAGCAGTGAGTGGGGCACTACCTACCCTCACAGCTGGAAAAAAAAAAGCTGGAACTGTTCAGTCGCTGCCTCAGTAAGCATAAATAGATTTTAAAATATCACTGTATGGTCGATGTTGATAGTCATTCAGACAGGGCAGATATGCCATAAGCAGGACTAGTCAAATGAGTAGCATTTGGTTCACAAGTACCTTAATGCATCTCATATTTTGTTCCCAATAGATATTGCATGAGAGAGAACAGTACAAAAACTTGTGCATATATTTAGACTGACTTCCAGGTGGTTTTTCATTAAAATGGCTCAGTGAAGTTTTAGGCAAATCGCTGTGAATTTCAGATAATACATATCTCATACTCGATGTCAAAATCCTCATCCAATTCATAGCAAACATGGGGGGTTCAGCATGGTTTCAAGGTAACAAAGTGACTGCACAGTGGAATGAGTGACTGCCAACTCTCCAGGCCAGATTCCTTCTAGATGGGAGAGTCAGTCTAGAGCAGCACACAATCAATACAGTATAAAAAATAAAAAGGAACA
Source organism: Darwinula stevensoni (assembly GCA_905338385.1). NCBI lineage: Eukaryota > Metazoa > Arthropoda > Ostracoda > Podocopida > Darwinulidae > Darwinula > Darwinula stevensoni. The sequence goes on from CAJPEV010000867.1 coordinate 25,740, forward strand.
AAACATGCTCTCCAGGATCAATACCCATCCTTGACAGGTCAACACAGTCAATTCATCAAGATTATGCACTTCATCGTTTATTGTGTCATCTCCATTGGTGACAATGGTTGTGATAATCTAAAGGGTCACTCCTGATATGCTGCATGATTCCTTCAAGAATGGAGAGCCTGAAGAGGGCTACGTATGACCAGTATGATATAATAAAATGCATGCACAAAATGGCTGTTCTACAAGCTCAACTCCCATCCTCTACAATTTCAACAGAGCCTATTACCTCATCATCATCCACCTCTCCATCGTTAGTTGTTTCGTCTTCACTCACACTGATGATGGCACTGATGTCTTCTTCAAGGTTCTCTTCTGAATCAGACTCATCTGTTTCCTCATCATCCTCTTCATCTTCATCACTGTTTTGTGCTTCATTTTTCACACCAGAGGACTCATCTTTTACAGGGTTGTTTTCACTCTTGGCACGTGAACCAACACGTTCAACTTTCACCTTCCTGGCAGTTTCGTTGTCCTCATCTCCAGAGGAGGTCCCAGCATCATCAGGCACTTCTTCTGGTTGCAAGCCCAATGAATCCTGCTTGTCTGCATACTCATTGTACAACTGTGCATGAAACATGAAGACACATCTGATAAAATCTGAACACTATTATGATGCTCTACATTATTATGATATATATCAGTTCTAATATACACAGTATTTACTTATGATGTAAATAACTTTCCTGCAAATCATCACTGACTGACTTCTTGCTGCCCTTGACTATGCTGGAAGTAATCCATGGCTTTGATTAGATTGGTGTAGTGCTTCATGACTAGCAGTTTGCAGTCCTTTCAATACAAGCTCAATACTAATGGCCTCAACAGATGCACCACCAGGGCATGACAAGCCCATCATCAAAAACTTGCTGAAATTGGGTGATAAATGGAATTTTAACTGTATAAGAATGGCCACAAGAGCCTCAAAAGCATCAAATTTTGTAGGGGAAGGTCCAACATACAAATAAAGATATACATGTATAAAATATGTAATTTTACTTTTATAACTCAAGATTTTGTCTTTCAAGGTATGACTCTGGAAATCCTTTATTCACATCTTAATGGAACAAATTTGGGTATGCAGATGAAGTAAAGTCATGCAAGAGATACCCAGTACTGGAAAGGTTTTTCCTCTCTGGTTATAAATGTATCACCACACTCAGGAATATAGACTCTTTTGTCTGCTTGAATGTCAAAGCTCCGAGTCTTTGATTGCTTTGATGACCCAATTAATCAAATCTGTGCCTTCAAGTGATCAGGGATATTTCTTGAAGGTCCAATGAAGGTCTACAATGCACACCTCTAAATAGGGGCCAAGTCATTACAAAGTGTATAATGTCAAGTTATATATTTTTTTTAAATATCATGGAGTATTCCAGCTCTTGGACTTTACATCCACATATTGTTAAAAGGTTCAAGGTCATCAGTGATACCAAAGTGAGGCATCAAAGTCATAACAGTCATTTAAGTGACTCTCATGAAATGAGAATAAAGTTTCTATCGTGATTAACAACAGTATTCAGAGTATGATCTTGCCAATCAGACTAACCTTAACCAACTTCTCCTCTGCAACATGAGCATTTTCACTGAGCTGTGTTGCAAGGGATTGATCTTCATCTGCAGGATCTTTTATTTCACTTGCATTTTCATCTCCTCCATATGCAAACAAGTCCTCAGCTTCCTCCAATTGTCTTCTGCTCTGCAATTGCCTCCCAATACTCAGGAAAACCTTGCGAGCTGGAATGAATAGTATATGTGCATGAGAATAATTTAGAACTAATTCAGGGGAACAAGGTAACAATCTCCATCAAGCATCCTTTTTTCCTTTAGAGGCCATCAAGTGGATAAAAAGACAAGACAAGTGTATTACTGCACTTGGGTTTTGTGCCTATGTGCATCTACCTGTTCATCTTAAGCTTTCCTCCACAATATTAGGAGTAAATAGCCAACTTTAGGCAGGGCACAATGGGCTCCATAGTGGGACTTGCATCTCTCCTTTTGAGATTCATCTGACAACCATTTGAGTGGAAATAAGACACGCAAGGTAAATTTACAGAAAGTCTATTAGATGAACATGCTAGGGCAGAGGTTAGGGAGCATGGGAGAAGTACCAGATGCTGCACTAGAGTAAAACTGAGACAATGTATGTTCCCTGGCTACATTACCATAATAGCAGCTACAATGATTGCCTCCCTCAGCTCTAACTACTCATGGAGCCCTTGAGCTCTAGAATCAATTAAAGTAATCCATCATGGCATGTCATTACCATCATTTTGAGACATTGTGGCAATTCTTTGCCAAATTTAAAAAGGAAAATATGGGTTGAATATTTATTTGTTGATTCAGTAAACAGTATCAATCAGCTTCATCTCCTCTACTAATTAATAGCAGTTTGATCTCTTGAGATACCATATACAGTAAAAACTTGTTAACTCAAACTTGTTAGAACTGGGCAAATCATTTTGAGTTATCTGAAGTTTGACTTCTCAGGAATTGCCTCTACCAGTAAAAAAAAAAAAAAAAAAAAGGAAAGAAAAAAACTCATGTTAAGGGATATAATAGGGCAATTTTTCAGTCCTCAAGAATCCAAATTCAAGGAGTGACAACCTTCTCTTATAATTGGCTATTATTCATGTTTAAGGTTGATACTCCATATGCAAAATTCATCCATCACAATGCCCTTCATCTGGTACTCCAGAAACCAAATATGACTGAAATGGCCATAAGTGAGAGCAATAGACAGACAGGGAAAGTGCTAGAGGTTGCTTCTTTTCATAGCATACATTTTTGTATTTTATTCCTCAGGTTTAATCTTCTCCACAGACATCTGCGAGGGAGGAGGGAGAAGCAGGAAAAAAAAAAGAAACAAAAGGATTTTCTCCCAAACATGTTTCTTGCCTTTCACCCATTCAACAAATTGATAGGTCCCACAAAATTTTTCCCCCCTTCACACCCTAATTTCAAGTTAACCATGAGAAAATTGTAATTGGGAGTGAAAATGTCGTTTGAGATATCTGGAAATTTGAGATAAACAAATTTGAGTTAAACAGAATATTTAACATGGTGTCTTGCAGGATTCGGCTGGGACCAAGCATTTAACTTCGAGATAAGCAGAATTTCAACTTATCTGGATTCGGGTTATGGAATTTTTACTGTACATCCCAATAAATATCAGTATCAATTCAAATGCACTGCAGAGACTCTGAGGAAATAGTTCACCTACCTTCCGTTTCAATCATCCCCTTGGAATAATGCAAGTTGTGTCGCATGTTTGCTTTCCTCACGATGTTCAACACATCACGATAATCTGGGAAAACTTGATTCCTGTTGACTAACTTCTCAAGCTTCTTGTTGACGTCCGGCATAGAGGATGCTGGAAATATCAGTTTTGTTTATAAATACTTCAAAGTATACATACTGATATAAATCATTAGCTACATGACAAGCTGCATATCAAATTGTTGCCAAACATAGATGATACAGGAGCAAAATGGATGACTTCCTATGTCAACACTTACCTTTGAAGTGCACATATGACTTTGTGGGCCTGCCAGGATCAGGATCACATGAATGAAATTTTGCCAATTCTTGATAAATCTTGAGTGCTTTCTTCTTAAGTCTGTAAAAAAAAATACAGATACTTAACACGTTGATGACCAGCCTATTTTTGCTTGTCCGCTGCGTGGGACCACACACATTTTTTTGTCAAAAAATGTGTCCTGCCATCAGGATGCATGGTCCCAGAAAACATTTTTTTGCCGAGCTTTTTTAAAATGTTGAATTTTTCGGAATTTTTATCAGTAATTACGAAATGATAATCTTCTGGAACGTTCTCAACAGTTCCAGAGGGTATTCATTGAAAAAAAATCTNATTCTTCCAAGGGTAATTCCCCCTCCGCACCCTGGCATCAGGACGCATTGTCGCCAACGTGTTAATCACTATTGCAAAGAAGGAAAACTTGTGCTTTTCGGACATAAACATTGTCAACATGTTTCAAAAATACAGACCAAGGATCACCTAAGCAGCATCTGCAAGCATCTTCAACTCATGGGCAAATTGGGAGATCTGACTCGCACCATTTTAAAGAATCACTTCTAGACATGATCATCACAGTTCAATGGTGCTGTCCAGAAGTCATAGTATTTTTTAAAAGGTTTCAGATAAAAAACTTTCAGAAACAGACAGATCTTTTGACAAGAATTGTTCAAAGATTGGAGTGCTATCTAACCCATAGATTTTGAAAAGGCCTTTTAACAACACCAAACTGGCAAACATCTGAAAGCAGTCATTCATAAAATTGTGAACAACACATTGAATGCTTATGAAGTTGTTTTTCCCAAGGTCTGAAGCTTGTATGTCTCTTTAATAAATGAGATATGAGATCTGTACCGCTATTAATTATTTATAATGACTCATCTATGCTTGATTTTTTTTTAGCCACCCTGCAACCATTAACTCAATGTGCAATACTCTTCCCTCCAAGAATATGTATTCTATAGGCTTTCAGCTCGCTAAATTTTAATTTCATCAAACAATTTTAAAATGACATGCATGCAACCTGATGGAATAAAGTCTTGGCCCTTTTCTGAGGAGATGCAAGTTTGACCTTACCTATGGTCACAGGTTCCTTAAAGACTGTCCTCTCTTTCAAAGAACAGACTGCATTGGCCCTAAACCCCTTGAATAAGTAATTAAATATCACTAGACCAATGTTGTATCATTAGTAAACAATCATCAAGCAAATAAGTTAGGAAATACCACTAAGAAGCTAAGATTAGCAATGCACCTGATATCCTAAACATTTTAGTCATCCAACAATAGAAAATTAAATCATCAAAGTAAGGTCATAAGTGTTGCATATATAATAAATAATAAATTATACTGACAAAAAGAGTACACTAGGATAGAAGTATGATTAAATACACAATCAGCCATGAACTTATGGAAAATGGTAAATTTGTAATAAAAAACACTTTCTTCCAATGAAATTGTGAAGAATTTGTCTAAGAACATAACTCTGCTGTGTAGGATAATGGAATACAGATTTTTGGCCATGTTACCCATTGTTACCCATGTTAGTACCCATTCATGCTTGCAAATGTTAGGGTCTGGGTGGAATTACATTCTTGAGAGAAATAAAAAAACGTAGCTTTGGGGACAATGACTTCTCATCTCCATCACATGCCTAACTCAAATTTACCCTTGAACAAATTACAACTTTGCAATGGGGCAAAACACCTTGAATTATCTATAGCTGGTAAAGACAGTTTCTACAAGCTTCCCTCGCTTTATATGGGTTCTTTTTACATGAATTCATACTTCCATGGTTTTTCTTTTACTACCAAAAATTTGGAAAGCATGGGGTGTGGTTTGCAGATACACAGTTTGAGTTTATTGAATTTTTGGTATTAAAAAAACAAAACAAGTGCAAATCCATGTAAAAAGAACTCATGTAAAGTGCGGGAAGCCTGTACGCATCCCCCGTGTAAAGCAAGGGACTACTGAACTTGACTTGTAGACAGCAGGCATCAGCAGGAATAAGTATGTTTCTGGGCATAAAAACTACACTATTTCCTTTCCATCTGTTTCTCCAACAGTAGTAAGGGGCTATGATGTTAACAGCACTGAAGAGCCAACTATATTCCTTTCATTCACCATGTGAAGCATTGCACATGTCTACTATGCATGCTCAGAGTTAAATTGTAAAGTACCCAAACTCCAGCATTCAGCCAAGTGAAATAGGGATCTAATGACCCATTGATGTCCTTGTCCTTCAAGGGCCACCTAGAGCAGGGGTCTGAAACTTTTTGGCCATGGGAGCCATATTAAGATTGAGCAATGTGCTCATGAGCCAAAGATTTTCAAAACAACATAATTTTTCCCTCTGAAGTTGGCAACAGACATGTGAAATCTTTGATACATGAAAAACATGAGGAACCAGCATGATTTTTAGCCATCACTCATGAGCCAAACTTTTTGGTTCATGAGCCATAGGTTCCTGACCCCTGATCTAGAGATCCTCAAAAGGAGTTTTGCATAACCTTCTGCAGTGTTTATTTTTTGATACTAGCAACAGTTTGGATGATTAAGTTCTTCGGTTCAGCAACTAACCTAGAGTTTTTCTTAGGCACTTCTTAAAGTACCGTTCAAGTGTTCAAGAAGAAATCCCAAGTCAGTTGTTGATTATCTTCATCATCCAAACTGTTGCTAGTATATAAAAAAAATACACACTGCAGGAAGTTATGCAAAACTCCTTTTGAGCATTTGCAAATATGTAGAGAGGGTACACAATTTGAAAACCTTATGGGGACAGGACAACAACTTTGAGAGTTTCTGCAGGAAATGCAATTTTCTGTGTGTTTCTGCAATAATTAACATGTTATGAATTTTAAAAATGTTTACCTTTTATATGGCCCACCCTGTATATTCTTCAAACAGTGATAAAATCTATGTTATCAATAGATCTGCAATTTACAACAGTAATATAACACATACCATCAAGCAATAATTTCATGAGCTTATGTTTCCTATGTCTTATGTTGTTGGGGAGACTCACTTTGCTGAAAGTATGTAAGTAGAGCAATCATCATCAAAATCGACATCTTGTTCATCCAGCTTCTTGATTGCCTTTTCCAGTTTCTGTGAAGAAAAATTAGGATCAACATGACAGCTTGAAATGCAAGGAGAATTCCTATATACATATGCCTACCAAAAAGGGCTAAAATAAGCCATATTTAAACATTCCAAAATTCTTGCAACAAGGATGCTATGGGTTAGGCATCTTTTAAAAAGAATTTATCATGAATGAGCATGATGCTTGTTGACATGCATTCCAATGCACACAAAAACAAGAAGCATGAGGATGTTGAATTAGGACATAAACATCAAATCATAAATTTATGAGAGAAATATGGTGGTCATCTACAATAGCATGATAGCAACAGTCACAGCTTCACAGGATTCAGCCTTTAGAGGACTAATCCTCAACCTTGGAATAATTAAGTAAAGCTGAAGCAAAGTCTAATGTGTAACTTTTTACATTATAGAGCAAATGCCATCAGGCCCATGGCTATGATGATGGCCTGGGAAGGGTATTACCAATGCTAACCTGGACCACCATGCCTACAGCTAGCAATTTCCCAAAGCGGGTACTTATTTTAGTGTCTCAACAATGCAATTGGTTTAGGTGGCATGAACATAGCAAAGAGAAGTAGGCTCAGAAGACCTTTTGTATTACTAATGCTTCCCACCAGAACCATATGAAACTGTCTCCCATACTGGAGTTCATAAGCAGCAAAGGATCCTTTTGCTAGTCAGACAGGATCTGAATGCTACCAATCCTTGCCAACATTTTTGGTGCATCAGATAAAGAAGAGCTCATGCCAACCTATCCAACTTCCTCAAATTGATTTATTTTAGAAAGATGTTACTGGTAATTTTCTGAAGAGAGCCTGCTTCATGTAAAAGTTTATAACTCAAAAACTATTGAATATGCACCTGAATGAATGTGCTTTTTCCCCCAACAGACCTTGCATCAATATGTATCACAGTTTTCCCCCCCTCCCCAAGATACTTGCAAGTCATCCAAAAAAAAGTATAATAATCAAAATCCATATCTGAACTTGACCCAAAATTAGAAAGGGTGCAGTACTTTATCAAATATGAATTAGTGAATTTTGGGGTATGCTAACCCTGACCTTACTCATCCATCAACAGCTCTCATTACTGTTCCATTTACCTTTTTTTTTCTCCTCTGGCTTCATTTTGTCAATAGAAATTACATTTAAGAGCTGATGCAATAAAATGCTGTTAATAAAATACTTCAGGTAGACAAGACATGGTATCATAATTGGGGTAAATACCCTCATCGGTACTGCCTTCATGAAACCATAACTGAACCTAAAGCCTGGGCATTTTCTGTCATTTATTGTGTGAAGAACAGATAGGTCTTAACTGTCAGCATTCATCAAAATTGCAAGGACTTCAGCTACATTTGGATTTTTACAAGGTTACAAGATGCATTGTTACCCTTACACGTAATGCTTTCTCCAATTTTTTCACAGTGTGGGATGATGGCATCTTTGCTGGTTTAGCAGATTCCGAATTTTCTGCAGAAGGTTCAGCCTTTTTTGGCACGCAAGTTCTAGCCCGGGTCTTGGACTCCTTCAGCTTGACCATAAATCTGGCACACTCAACCAGGCTCTGAATGACACTGCTTGTTGATGATGGAATTTGGGATCCTGGAGGCACCAATGCCTCCAGTTCGTGGATTGAAGCATTGTCCAACTGGGTCACTTCCTTATATAATCTTCTCAGCTTCTCCAGAAGTTTCTTGTCTCCTGTTGTTTCCATTAGAGGTGCACAGATGTGCAAGTACTGAAAAATGAAATTCATGGACACATAAAAGCCATGAAACACTCCTGAACCCATTGACCAACCAAAAAAATCAACACACTTGCCATTGGCCAATCTAGTGCAGCTCCCTTCCCATTGCATATCCAATATAATTGCCTTTGAGTGATGTTTCTTCCCATTTACAATGAATTTGCAATCCAAAGTGGAAATGAACTGCAACTCAAGGTAAATTTATTAAGCAGTTTCAAGAAGTATTTTGCCATTCATCAAGTATCCCTATGCAATAACCATGTCATGAAGTTACTGATAACTTCTGAGGGTCTCAGTATAAAATCTGACTAGTGCCAAGCAAGTTGAACAAATAAATGGAAAACCTACATTGCCATATGTCCTGGCATTACAGTCATAACTGTCTTGAATTTATCAAACAAGCTTCAGATTCCTTTTTGTTTCTTTGAAATGAACTTACCTGCCTCTTGTACAAAGCACCAATAGTCTTCATACCAGATTTGGTGTCATGAAAGGTACTGGTACTTACTATCTTGGTTTTCAACTTTCAATGTAGACAAGGCATGGTCATGACCCATGAGTCTAAATGATTTTTATGCTATCTGGTGACAGAAATCAAATGTTTCCCCCAATGCCTATCTGGAAAATGCATACTAATTTTTTGTTGCCTTGAAAACACATGAATGGGATGTTTCTCAAGCAGAGTTAAGTGAAAAAATATCTGACTAGTGAAAAAACTGTACAGGGTGACCCAAAAGTCTGGACACATAGGTAATATTACTAATATTATGTTTTTTCCCCAGGTTGAATATGAGTTTGTTGTAAGAAGAACGTATTGAATTGGTACTGCTGAGTGGACGTGAGGGGTGGTCATATCGACGGATAGCAGATGATTTCAATCCACGTCATCCCAGAAGGACTCCCATTTCTTTTTGCACAGTGGGGAGGGTGGTTAGAAAATTCAAAGAAACAGGCAGTGTCTTGGACAAACCCCGTTCCAGACGACGAACTGTATTGGATGACGAAACGAAGGAAGTTGTCATTGCTAAGGTCACAGCTAGCCCCAAAAAGTCAATTCGCAGGTCATCCTTGGAACTGGGTCTTCTTCGAGAAACCCTCAGAAGGATTTTAAAAGCCGAGAACTTTCATCCGTACAAGTTACAAATCTTGCACAACTTAACCGAGGACGACCCTGACAGACGATTGGAGATGTGCGAATGGCTCTCTAATCGGTTGGATGAAAACAACCGCTTCACAGAAGACTGTGAGTTGTTCAGCGACGAAGCTTTGTTTCACGTAAACGGTGAGGTCAACCGACAGAATGTTCGGTACTGGTCGCAAAACAATCTGCATTGGATGGACCCTTCCAAACAGCAAGGAGCGGAGAGGATTATGGTGTGGTGTGGTTTGTGGAAAGCACATGTGTTGGGTCGCCTATGTGTCCAGACTTTTGGGTCACCCTGTAGAATGATATAATCCTGATAGCATGGTAGAATAGAGGCCAAACTTGGGTAAAGGTCCTGGGGGGGATTCTTGCTTTTCCGTTTTAAAATAAACTACTATTTCTTCTTCTGGGTAAAAAAAAAAAACAAAAAACAAGCATAGCTGAGGCCGTACCGGGGCTAGGACCGGTACCGATAGTGAAAAGTGGAGGGGGGAGGGGAGGTGTTCAACTAATCATTACCGAATATTCTGCACCGGATTATTCATGACTTCATTTACATACCAGCTCCTGAATGGGAGGAGGCTACATGCAAGTGATTTCTTAATGGAAATTAAACGTGCGCGTGGCCAATGGCATTATATGACGGGTCCAGAGATAAATAATGGCCGAATCATGTGGTTGCCAAGTAACCTCATTTATTCTTGGAAAAGGGAGGGGAAGCCCGTCGGGGTGCCCGACGCCAACATTCGATTCAGCGCAGATGTCAGCTGCTGGGGGTGATTTCTCCGTTGGCTCATGTATTGTATTTGGTAGTCTTGATGAGGTCAGATTTGGTATAGGCCTCTGATTTCTCGGAACAGAACCCCCATCGCGAAAGCACAGTATATTGTATTGGCTGTACCAATGCATAAGCAACAACTGGCTGGGGGAAAACAAAAAAAAAAAGAAAAAAAAAGGGGACCGTATGTGCGCGTTCAGGCAGCCTGGGGCGGACTCCATCGTCCCTTTTCCTAGAAAAAGGCAGGTGCTTCCGGTCTTCCCACGCGGAGGGCTGAACAAGTACATGCATGAATAAATCTCTGTGTCAGAGACTTGGGTCAAATGGTGGAACCAGACAAACTCCTGGAGACACAGTGTCTTTTACTTATTCATGTATGTTCCACTTTCAGCTCATCGCGTGGAAAAGACTGGAAGCTCCTACCCTTCTCTAGGAAAAAGGGCAATTGAGTCCGTCCCCAGGCCGCCGAAACATGCACACGCATTCCCCTTCTTTTTTTTCCCTGCCAGTTGTTGCCTATGCATCGGTACAGCCCAAATAAAATATAGTGCTTTCGCGATTAGTTCACACCCATTTAATGCAAACCATTGTTTTAAATGAGCCTACCTATACCAGCGGAACGTTTTCTCCCATCTTAGGTATGACGTTCACTGGTATCCGGTAGATATCTCTAGTTATAACACCAGTAGCGTCAGTGCCCTTTAGATGTGTGAACTCATCGCGAAAGCCCGTGAAACCTCTCAAGGATGTATCTCAATGAAGTCAGAATTATTTGTGCATTTCCAAGTGAGAGGGGTCATGTTACGTTGGTCACCATGATTGCCAACCATCCTCCACTCACTGTGACTGAATTTTTCTATCCTCATTAAGAGATATCCTTGGGGAAGGAATCTGATATTGTTGTAGAAGACCCATCATTGCCTCAAAATGGAGCTTTCCCTTTAGACAATATGCAAAGTTTCCATGTAAAAAAATATACAACAAATAAAAATTCAGGTTCTGTTGTTGGCTTCATTAGCATGGATGCATTTCATCCGACAGCCAGTTATGAAGTTCTTAAACTGGCAAATAATTGAATCAAATTTGAAAAATAAAATAGAGCTAAGATATTACCAGGCTGCTTTGAACATCAATCAAAATGGGAAGTATCCTACAAGTACAGTAAAAATAAAAGAATTTAATAAATAAAAAATATGCAAATCAAAGAAAATTTAATGCAAATTTGAGCATGGAAGCCAATGCCTATTTACTGTTATGCTTGTGGCTGATGCAAATTTTTATTAGCTCAAAAACAGGAAAATCCAATGATCTTCCATAATGTACCTGAAAATGAATATTACTAGAATACAAAAGGAAGTGGTCGAAATAAATTGTCACGAACAACGGAGTACTCACTTCTTCGAAGGGAGAATCACATTTGACCTTCACCCCATCATCTGAATCATAACGAGGTATCTTGGATGGACCTTCATCTACTGGTTCAATCTTGTGTTTATGATTCTTCTCCTGGATCTGATCATCATCATCAGTAATGGTGATTACAGGATACATTTTTTGGCATGAAATTCCTGCAGACCAGGGGAAAACATAGGATCTAAGAAAAGTATCAGATGAGATGTAGATGTGCCAATTCAACAACAAAAAGTGCTAATTCTAGCATGATTCAGTACTCTTTCATTAATGCCACAAGTTCTTGAAGAAAGCCGAAACCTGATCTTTGGCCTACACTGGTACAGGGCCTTTACAAGGGTAGATAAGTTTAAACAGATAGTAAAATGGTCAAGCTTTCCCATTTGTCTCTCCAACTTCACTGCTTAATGTATTAATCATGTCTCTTGGGTGGGCCTCATGACAATGCAAACCTATTGCCCATGGGAAAAAGTCTAAACTCGCACTTAAAATACCATCTACAAGGAAAATATGGTGACTTCAGTCCCCTTAATGATTTTTCCAAGCACTTAAATTTTTCTCCTCACCTATTCAAAAGCCAAGATTAAGTAACTCTGAACGTACATTGTCTAAACAGCCATCAAGTCAGGCAATCAAATCATAGCCTTAACATTGGCTGGGAAATAAATACAATTTAAAAAATAGAATGTATAGAACTAATGGAAAGATAGCCTTATCTATGAGTACAACAACTACTAAGACCAGATTCAGCTTTCAATTTTCTGAGATTGCTGACATCTACTGTAAATTGAAAGAATGGCTGGGAAGATGATGAATACCAGAAACAAAGGAGGACCTTGAGTAATTTGACCTTGGTTTACCAAGATGGTCATCCATTCATTCTATCAGATTTGATTTACCTCTTTTCAGGAAAAAATATTTACTCTGGCTGTTAGCATGTGCTCCCTGAAGCTCCCATCAAATAAGCATACCTATGATTCTGCCTAGGATTCCACTGATCCCTTGGCAGAGAGGGCAATCACTCAATTAACTATTGTGATGCATTTATCAACTACATTTTGGCAACTGAAAAATTCGACATGGCTATTTTTTGCATCGCATCCTATGTGATTGAAATCTGTTTGTACTTATGCACTCAAAGTACGCCAAGAGTAAAAGAGGCTCCTGGCATACCTAGACTGGCCTCGTGAGTCAGCTGTTTAAAAATTCAAATTCGGATTTGTGAGTATGCATGAGGCCGACGGTGTCATACCATACCTCTTAACTTCGAGGAAGCTCTAATACGGGTCAATAGTCAATAGTTCAAACATCATATTCTGCATCTCTTATGTAAGGCCTAATGCAATCCACATCGTCAATGTAAAACAGCCGGGATCTATGTGCTTCTAAACTAGGACTATTGCCAAAATGTAAACTGTAAAGCAGCACTGACAAGGATCTAATCTTGAGCACCGACCGCACCCAGGGCGCAGCCATATAACTCAGCTGCTGAAAGCAAGAGAGGACTGGCACCCTACAGTGTTGTCACGGGGGAGAGAGAGAAAGAGTTGCGAACGGGAAGAGGGTCGAGAAGATCGTAGACTTATCTACCTGATCATGCTAGATTCACGACCCAGGATTGTAACTTGTCCTTGGCATATGTTTAGCTCCATAATATGAAATGTGCAACCCATCGGGAAAACGTTCCACACTCAACTCCAAGTGATTCTACATTTGCCAATAGCATCGCATAACAATGCTTTCTTATGAAGTTCACACACCCCCATAATTCTGGCGCTACAGGTGTTTCGATTTTAGGGAAACCTATGAAATACCGGTTCATGTCAGACTTAAGACGGGAGGAAACGTAAGTTTCGCTCCTGTTTGTAGCCCCATGGAGAACAATGGTTTGCATTGAAAGGGTACTGTGAACTCATCCCTGAAGTCATATACTCCCCCTTGGCACCCTATGGTCACGGCTCCTCAGAAGGACACGACGATCGGGCAACACTGTCCGTCTTACAGTGTTTCTGAATTCGCTTTGTTACTCACCTACGAATACCTGGTGCTGTTGTCAATAGTGTAGGAGAAACACCTGGTACTTGCATTTATCACTAATTGGGAAGAGGTATACAGATGAATGAAGGCGATAGAACGACATCCCTCCATGAGCAAGGGAACTGATATTGCAGAACTCCACCGCATAAGCATGTCGTGGATGGAATGAAAGGGGGGGGGGGGGGGGGGGGGGGGGGNATTGCTGTTGATTTGAAAGGGAGAAGCAAGAAGTCTTTGGAGAAGTTGCAGAAAATCTTCAAGAAGAATGTGCTTACAGCTGATATTCTCCTCAATTGGGAACCACATGGTAAGGATTCAAAATCATTATCTGGCTTTTTCCAGGCTACATAACACCTGTCTGCCTTCCTTCAGCATTTGGGCATTAAATATCCTGATTTTTTATTTTGATTTGGAGAAACCTGGCTTAAAAGGAATGTTTAGACAGCTCATCTTTCTGCCTGTTTAGGTTTAATGTTAATGCATGAACTCCAATATCAGTACCCTGTTTCCTTTGCTGCAATCTTTTATGTCCATGAAGGTTTATCTGTAGCTTTCCAGTACTGGTGAAGATCTGGAAATATTTGGGTATTCTTTTGTGTTTGATGTCTCTATAGAGAGCTACATAGGAAAAGTAAAAGCTGCAGAGGCCCTTAGTTGCCAAATGAGCAGAGTAAAGTGCATTAAAAATCAGCAAGCATTCTAAATGATTGATAGTTCTAGTGTTAAAGCTTAATGCTATGTTCCAGACTGTGAATATGTCAAATAATAAACCTGTAGTAATTTTCTGAAACCGCTGCAATCATTTTGACTAGCCCTGTATAATATGCACACCTCCGATTCAACGGCGTGTCACATTGTCTTTTAAAATCTTCTGCAATCTGTGAATACTTTATTTCAACTTGGATGAGACAAGGCACAAATCAGGTAATTTCCGATGAAAACATCTCATTTGCGATGTCCTCGAGTAAAAGATCCTCCTGATACCCCAATTTTCCGTCAAAAAACTGGAGAAGCCGTGCGAAAAATGAATCAAACGACGGGAGAAATCTCGTCGAATCAATCATGAATCCCAAAACGAATCGTGAACCTCCAAGTTGAATCCTAAACCCTGTTGTGTCTTGTAATCACCATCGCAGATTTGTATCATTGTCACTGGCGTCGAATGCCGGAATTTCGAATCTAGGAACCCAATCAAGAATCTCTCAGGGGAGTCGCCATTCCGTTCCTCCTGCTAATTTTCTGCTAAAAAAAAAAGTTTTGATAGGTTCGGTTTTCTTTTATTGCCAATTAAACTTGATTCAGGAATCAATATCAGGAATGATTTCGAGTTAGATCCGAAATGTCTGGATTTCTTTTTTAGGAAAACTCAATCAAGTATTCATATCAACTGAGTGCATGATCGGGATCATACCCTCGAATCCAAATTCAATCCTCGATTCTGTGTGCGCTCAGAACCACAGAAAACATATTTTCTCTTCCCTGCATCGTCGTGAAATTCTGAGAAACCTTGGGCGAGAAGCAACATCCAATTTGCACTTGAAGAAAGTACGGAAACATACTGGACTCGGTGTGGCATTTTGCACTTCGTGCGAGTGGGGCTCGCCAACCCGACGAGGTGGCGTGAAACGGAAACAGTCACAGTTTCGATTCAGTCACAAGTTTTAACTCCGGGGTGCTCGTCACTCTGATTCACCTCTAAGGATCCACTGCTTCCAGCATTAGGATGCAAACGATCGTGTAATCGTGAAATCACAGCCCAGTCCTTCGTGCACTGGATGTGCATGAAAATCACTGGGTACATAAACTCCATACACATTTGAGAACATACATAATATCAATGGAAATGAAGCTGCGATGAACTAACTAACTCTTTTTACACTCTTGCGATGCAGATGGGAGCAGAAGCTGGTCGGCAAGGTCGAGTCAGGGGGCTGAAGATGGTGCTTCTAGAATGAACAAAACGCGCTGGAATTCTTGTTGCACATTTCTAGCTTCGTATCAACCGCCACTTGCTTCTGCCTTCTGGATCTCCCGAGTCCTGCAAGTATTCTCTGTTTCCGTGTTCCCCAGGATCGTACCATCTCCGCAGACCTTGGAGCTGGTACTAAGCATAAGCCACAAGTCCTTTCGCTCACCCTGAGCCCAATTAAGCAATACAAGCTAGGAAAGACTATAATTGAATACGATTGATACACGAGATACCAGTCCTGCAACGCCCAGATATTGTCCATCCAATTATTGTACTGCTTATATCGTTATTAAATGTTGGCGGAGGTTGAATGAGGCTGAATTGCATGTTAGACAGGGCAAAGAAGAACCGAGAGAAATTATTAGGGGTTGCCCGAGTCTCCAAGCACATCCGCGTCAAATTCCGTCCATCTCCAGATAGAGTTGTCGGTTCTATATTGATCGATTCAAAACGACGTTCCAGTGCGAGCGCAAAAACATCCGACCATCGACGGTCGATGCGAAACGCGAAGTGAAAAGAAAAAAGAATCGTATTTACTTTTTTCCTTGTGTCCATGTAGAAACATGAAATGGGATTCTTACCATGCATACTTATGGGGTTCCTTTTCATGGAACAACCTCATTGGTTCTACATATTTTTTGAGAAAACAGGATTACCAGACAATTATATTTGCATGAATATTCAATACAAACTAAGTAATGAGTTAATGACAATAGAAGTAATTCAGATATCAGATAATTGTTCTCCACAGAACTGTTCTTGGGATGTTTTGCTATAACTATACTAAGTCTTATAAAAAGAAACTCTGATGAGGTGACAAAAGGAATTTAAAGATTTGACCTTTGTTTGCATCTCTTCCTGAATGACATGAGGGGAATGCTAGCATAAAATAATAAAAAATATTGTGACATTACCTAGAACGTGACAAGTTGAATTTTTTCATCCCAACTATGGCATGTGGTATCTTTCAAGTGAAGTCACACTTTTGCAATTTGGATGCTGGATGCTACACCTGGTGCACTAGACCTTCATTATAACTGTGAAATATTTTCCCCCAATACTCTTGTTGGTCAGCACAAGTTGACTTTACTCCCATGGAACCATTCAGTCTAAGGTTTTGGCAACAGAAGAAAGTTTAAACCCTCTAGAACCACATGAGAACTGTTGCAGTAAATGAGACAGGATGGAAATAAATCCATTGTCACTCATTTGCACAGAGATTTACTGATCAAGGAGGAAACTTGCACTTTGGGATAAGGATTCTCCAATGACATTTGGGAAATAGAAATAAAACTACAGATTCTTCACTCTTGTACTGCCCACCAAGTGGGTCAGATGTGTCAGGATACCCCAAAACTTGAAGCCCAACCCAGGTAACTTTTTCTGCTTCCAGCATGGATCTGGAATGAAAAAACACTGAAGCAATTTCCAATCCATAGTTATTCCAAATTCCAAACCTAAACATATGAAAAATATTTCAGGAAAACTCTCTTGAAACTCTTGAGCTGATGATGTGCATGAGTATGCCTGATAAGCAGTGTGAGGAAAGAAGTTTCACTATAACTGTTCTGAAAACTCAACATGACAGCATTACAGAATTATTTCACAAAAAGCCTTTCTACCTCAGGAAGCATTACAAAGAGAAGAAAGTGCTTTTTAGAGTTTATATCCATTGCACTTCCTAACAAGGACCAAAGACATATTAAAATTGAATTTTGTGACTCTTTGGTTCCTTTTCCTCCCATGCAGTTGCATATTTTTATTATGCTGCATAATAAGTTGCAGTAAGACTCCCAGATCAAGAGTGAACATCAATTCATGAAAGAGAATTGTGGCTTTGAACAAACACATACTGCTTCTTCAAGGCCCTTTCACAGTAAATCAA
Organism: Darwinula stevensoni; assembly: GCA_905338385.1. Classification (NCBI taxonomy): domain Eukaryota; kingdom Metazoa; phylum Arthropoda; class Ostracoda; order Podocopida; family Darwinulidae; genus Darwinula; species Darwinula stevensoni. The sequence continues at coordinate 43,394 of CAJPEV010000867.1, forward strand.
ACCCTAGGATTGATGAATCCTCTTTAAATGAGGATACTGAGAAAAAATTTTAGCAGGCAAGTTTCAAATAAAGACTGAGCAAACTCCAGAAAAAAAAAGAAAACTCCCATAAGTTCAGGTCAAAATGTTGCTCCATGCCTACCACTCTATCACCATGGTTGGAAACTTTGCACATTCACTTGCTTCCAAGTAGAAACAAATGCAATCATGACTCACTGTAATTTCTCCATGATGGAATAAATGTGGGACCTCAGAAGGAGACCCAAGGATGTCAGCTGTAGAATTTGTCCATAAACGATGACATCTGAATTTTCATCTGCCGTCTCAGGAACTCGAGGGTGCTTCCCCAAACTAAGAATGGCAATTCAGTCATAATGAGTCCAAGGGAATAAATACAAAATTTATACCTCTGGGACACTCAATGTGGTAAAGGTCTGTACCTGGGCTCTCTGGAGGCCAATGAACCCATCCAGTCAAGAATTTCTTCAGCTCTCTCTACATCAGTTGGTCCAAATTTGGGAGAAGGAACAGAGTAAAAAATCTTCTCTTGCAGTCTCACTTTTTCTTCTGATACTACTAATCCCAAGTTGTCAAGGTAAGCAGCCAAGGATGAGGGACAAATCTTGGCATCTATGAATAAAAAATTTGATTGACACCACTCTCACAGGTAACACTTATCACCTTAACAGGTGATAAGTGAAGGAGTCACAAGATCTTGGAGTGACATATTCACAGTCTGGAACATAGCATTAAGCTTTAACACTAGAACTATCAATCATTTAGAATGCTTGCTGATTTTTAATGCACTTTACTCTGCTCATTTGGCAACTAAGGGCCTCTGCAGCTTTTACTTTTCCTATGTAGCTCTCTATAGAGACATCAAACACAAAAGAATACCCAAATATTTCCAGATCTTCACCAGTACTGGAAAGCTACAGATAAACCTTCATGGACATAAAAGATTGCAGCAAAGGAAACAGGGTACTGATATTGGAGTTCATGCATTAACATTAAACCTAAACAGGCAGAAAGATGAGCTGTCTAAACATTCCTTTTAAGCCAGGTTTCTCCAAATCAAAATAAAAAATCAGGATATTTAATGCCCAAATGCTGAAGGAAGGCAGACAGGTGTTATGTAGCCTGGAAAAAGCCAGATAATGATTTTGAATCCTTACCATGTGGTTCCCAATTGAGGAGAATATCAGCTGTAAGCACATTCTTCTTGAAGATTTTCTGCAACTTCTCCAAAGACTTCTTGCTTCTCCCTTTCAAATCAACAGCAATTGCTGGGAAAGCAGTGAAAAAAAAAGGTTATCTTATATGTGTAAAAGTCTTCTATTTTTTGCCTCCAAAAGGGTCAGTGCCTACTAAAATGTGTTCACAACTGAATCATGACTAGCTGGTATATCCAGCAGGGCTGCCCAGAGGGGGGGGGGGGGGGCAAAGGGGGCAATCTGCCCCTGCCCCACGTATCAAGGGGTCCTAAGGGGGGCCTCCAAAGGGCCTTAAGTGGGTCCCCAAGGGGTCTCCGATTTAATTTTGCCCCAGGCCCCTGGAAACCTCTGGACGGCCTTGATATCCAGGGTCAAAACAAGACTAAGTTCCTATTTCTGAACTGATTCATGATGACTTCATTAATTTCAGCAATTTTACCACTTCATCTTTGCTGTAACAGGGTGTTTCTACAGGCTTTTTCCTAAATTGGGTCATAACTGGTCAGTCTATTACATTTGAAAGAGAACAAGAATATGTTCTTTCATACTTCAAGAACTTCCACAATTACATAATGATCTGAGAAACACAGAGAAGCTATGAGAAACACAAGTTGAGCATGCCAGAACACCCTAAGGCTACTTTTGTGCTGCCTTAGGGTGTTCCCCCTCCCCATCCCCATCTGAGGATTCATTAAGGTTCAATTATAACAAGCAGAAGCCACATTCATTAGTTCATGGAATAAATTTTTGAAACAATGAAATCATGTTTCCAAGACAGTACTAGTACGAGGGTCACTCAATAAGTTATCTACCTGAATAAGAAAGAAACATCCGAGGGGAAAAATAACACTTTATTTTTCAATGTAGTCACCTTTTAACTCAACACACTTATTCCACTTTGATTCCAAGGATTTTATTCCCTGGGAATAGAAGTCAACTTCTTGTCCATCAAACCAATCAGAAACGGTAACTTTCAGCTCTTCATTGCATGAAAATCTTTTTCCTCGCAAAATTTTTTTCAAGTGTCTGAACAGAAAATAGTCACTAGGAGCCAGATTCGGGCTGTAGGGAGGATGGTTGAGCTCCTGAAAGCCACACTCCCTCACTGCTGCCTGAACTTTCCATGATTTGTGGACGGGCGCATTGTCATGGAGAAGAAGGACCCCCCTTGACAACTTTCCTCTGCGTTTTTCCTTGATGGCATCATGTAAATTTTTCATGGTGGTAGCATAGGAATCGCCAGTGATTGTACACTTGTCTGGCATGAACTCAAGCAGCAGTAGTCCCTCGCTGTCCCAAAACACAGTGGCCATAATCTTTCCTGTAGATTTCTGAACACGAAATTTGCGAGGCGTTGGTGATCCCTCGTGCTTCCACTGCATGGACTCCTGCTTGGTTTTGGGATCCCAGTGATGAACCCAAGTTTCATCACCAGTTACTATTCTGGGGAAAAAAGTTTCCTCGATTTGTTTAGAAAACTTCAAGTTTTCCTTGCAGATGTCAGATCTGTTCTTCTTCTGAGCTGGAGTCAGCATTCTTGGGACCCATCGAGGACTGACTTTGGACATGTGTAATTTTTCATGAATAATGTGAATCACTGTGCCCTCTGAAATCCCCAGTTCATGAGCTAAAACAGAGACTTTGGTGCGACGATCCTCCAGTATCGCACTCTCCAATTTGTCACACATTTCCTGATCAGAAGCCTCCATAGGGCACCCCGACCTTGGGTCATCTTCAATTGACTCTCTTCCCCAATTAAACTGCTTGCTCCAAAATTTAACTTGGTAATAAGAAGGCGAAGACACACCATAAACGTTAGACATACGTTCATGAATCTCCTTAGGTGCTTTCCTTTCTTTGGTGAGGAATTTGATCACTGAACGATGTTCAACTTTCGTCAAATCCATGACACAGACTCAGGAAAAGAAATCTAATGCGCTACCACTTTGAATGGACTTGAGCCACTGAGCTGGTATAGTGGTGGGGCACTCACGAGACCTGTCAAGACATGTCACAGCAGGCACAGGCCTGTTGCTCATCCCTTTAATATTCAGGTAGATAACTTATTGAGTGGCCCTCGTAGCTATTGCAGTGCATGCTCTGTTAACTGTCCATTGGACTGAGCAGACATCATTATGAACCGTTTGTTCTATTATATATTGAAGGTATTTTTTTTACACTTCAATTATTGAAATGAATATCCCTTCTTGGGAAGCATTTTTCTCCATACTTCCCCAAAACAAAAATTGATCACACAGGACATGATTTTTGAACACCCTGGGAACATTACAACTCTGAATTTAATGTAGATGAATGTGTCACAAAAAACTATGTGTGTGAAGGTGTATTCAAAATTAAGAATCTTTCAACTTTGCAGTACTTTGGTTGCAATGGTTCTAAAGGAGGTCTATGCTTGCATATTTTGGAGTTTTCATGCTTATAGCAAGAATACAGTCATATTCAGGCAGGGTATTTGGTTGACTCTCTGAACTTGCATGGTCTTTAGTACCATCAAAGGAAATGTTAAAGTAGCAAATGAATGCAGGAACTTTAAGTGCCATTTCATAAATATTTTTCTTTCTTTTTGAGAAAAATAAGAATAAACATACCCAAATACCATAATTTAAAGCTTGCAATGCCTTAGGATTTCACCTTTAAGAGGGAGTCAGATAATATTCCAGTTTACAGCTTCTTTGCCATCATTCAACGACCCACTCACCCAAGAAGAAATTGACATTTCTCAAATGGTTTTCAAGAGACTCTTGCACGAGTCTCTATTAATATTGTCAATATTAACAAACTCACATCATATAACATCTTTTATTTAACTAGAAAATCACTTCATATCACCTTTGGAAGACATACACTTGGGAAAAAAAAGGTACACACAATCACATTTTTTAAATGAAATAATGCAAACCACTGAGAGGGAGCTCTAGGAAAGACATAATAAAAATCATGTGATGGCATGCAAACCTGGATTGGTATCTAGATCAATATTTTGAGATCTGATATAGGCTCTCAGGTTTTCCAGTTCTTCATTAGATATTTTGTTCCAACCTTCTAACTGGGTCAAGGACTGAAGGTTGGGGCATGTATCAATGAGGGCATACACACTGGCTAGGCTGAGATGATTTGTGTGGCGCATATGGAACTTAGTCAGTTTCTGCATTGAGTTCCGCTGAAGTGTAGAGGAAAGACATTCATCATTGAGGCCAACATGTGGACCCAAAATAATTTCCTCAATATCATAGCAGTGTTGGAGTAAGAACACAGTCTGTTCAACATCACAATCACAAACACACACAAGTTGCTGCAGATTCTGAAAGGGAGCGATCTCAAAAGTTCGGAACTGAAATGTTCCATAATTGTGGAATTCACAATTGAAAAACTTGAGGGATGTCAGATTGGGACATATTTGTGCTATATCCATCAGAGCAAATGTATCTATTTCATCAACATGCTCCATATGAAGTTCACTAAGTCTACTTCCACACCTTTTCAGAAGTAGGTTCACCTGGTCAGAGTAAAAATCAGCTGAAAGAAGATGCAGCACCTTTAGGTTCTCAAGACTTGCCAGAACACCCAAGTCTGAAATTCTGTCATCATGGAATAACGATACATACTCCACATTTGGGCACAGTTTAGCAAGGAGTTTCATCTGAACCTGGCTAGCATCTCGACATCGAAATTCTCGCAGATTCAGAGGTGTTAAGTTGCAGTATTTCCCTGTCATGTATTCAAGTACCTGACCCAGCTCATTGCAGCGATACAACGTCTGCAGATACTTTAGCTCTTTAAGCAAAAGGGCCAACCCTGGCACTTCCACTGAAGTGCGGAAAAGATTGATGCTTCTAAGTTCCTTGCAAAAGATTATCCAAGCTAGTCCTTGATCGGTTACATGCTGGGATCCATACACATCCAAATGCCTCAGCTTTGGACAGTGCTTGCCCAATGATCTGAGGACATCATCACTACAATCTGAATTCAGAGTGAAAGATACCAAGTTAGGCATATGTTGGAGACCATTGACAACAAATGTTGTCAATGATATTGTCAGCCATCCTCCTGATCCTGAACCAAGATCTAAAACTTCCAGGCTTTGCAGTGCATTCAGTCGATGGATCACAGCATCACGCATGAGTTTTGGGTAACGTGAGATGATGAGATGCTTCAGCCCAGGATAAAGTATAACCATGGCATGACCCAAGACAATATGGACTTCAAAAACAAAGTTTGTGGCAGATATAGCATTCTGGTATCTTCTCTTAGCTTTCTCAATGAGAACATCAGAATGATCTACAATGATATTAACAAGCTCATCATGGTGGAACCATGGGACACACGTGAACAGAAGTTCTTGGAGGGCCGATATACGATTCTTCAGACTCTCTTTCTCAGAACCTTCTTCTGTCACATATTCCCGAGGTGTCGAAAGTGCAAGATGACACACACCTTCATAAAATGTCCCAACACCTTCCAAAGCAAGCTTTGTCAATGTCTTTGGCTGCTTCAGGCGAGGCATGACCCCAAAGCTGAAAATTTATGAAGGTTGCATCAATGCTCATTAGGAGACAATATCAATCAGGGCTTTGTATATAACTTATTAACTTGCATGCAAGAACTAGCTAGTATATCCTGGCTACTGGGATAGTTACTTTATGCCAAAAAGGACTTGAGAAAGTCAAAGGCATAAAGCAGGAAAAATATGTAGCAGCTTGGAGGACTAGTAATATTAAAATGCAACATCAGATCAACAGATGGTATCAGTGCAAGTGACTAGAAAATTATCTCATATATCAGGAACTTGCTGTTTCCCAGCTTGTACCTAACACTTTTGTCACACTTTTGTGACAAAAGGTCTTTTACATGCAGGCTGATGTCTTTAGTTTATATGTAACATTTTCCATTAATAGATTCCTAATTAATTTGTTACATTAGGAAGGTCAGTCAATGCTTCCAGCGGTCATAATGCCACTAGCACATGGTCAGATCCAATAATGAACCAAACATATCACAATTTCCAATTTCTCATGTAAAAATTTTTAAACCTCATTGTAATTTAGATGGAACAAATAGTGGTACAGGATTACTCTACTATATTCAAAATTCTCAGTTGAGAATAAAAATCACATTCCTCTCACTAATCCAGTGGCATGAAGAATTGCATAAAAATAATTAAGAAAAATGGCTCAATTTCAAAAGAATCTATTTAGAACTCTGATGAATACCTAGCAGGTTTTAATTCATAATCAATTGAATAACTCCATAAAGAGAGCATGCAGTTGGTGAAACAGAATAAATTATTATGGGATCAGAAAAGGTAATGTGAGGAAAGCAAATACTATAATGCTCACCAAGATATGAGGATAAATACTTAAGAATTATAATTGTGATGGTAAATTCACATTAAAGATGAGGCTGAGTAACAAAATAGACTATTTACTTTCAATTGCATTTTGTTTCTGTTTTTCTCTGGCCAAGTTACCTCTCTCATCAAGTTACCAATTGAATTTCTTTATTTTTGGACCTCCTAGTAACAACTGAAAGCAGATGCTAAATCTCACAAGTCAGAACTCAGAATGGGTTCATTTAACAGCAACTCATTCCTAGTTGCTATGCATCAGATAGATGTCACAAATAGATTTCCTAAGGTGGCTTGAATGCAAGATCATAATGAGTCAAAGTCCAGAAAAATTGTCCTATAGTGATTCTGCATTGTAGAATCATTAAGACACACTCTACAATCTATTTCATCAAATGAGATACCCTCCTTGTTTCTGGCACCATTCAATTCTTTATACCTCATGTACTCCTGCTTTGATTTGCCTAAACCTAGGAAAAACCTATTTGCATACCCTGATGCCCATGTCCTACAAGAGAGGTTATCAGAGGGAGAAGCAAAGAAGATATCATGGCTAGAATGGGAAGAAATCAAACAAATAAAAGATAGCAACAGAATCATAATGAACTTGAAAGAGGAGGAAATTAATAATGCCAAAAATCAAAAGAAAGAGTGCCTGAAATATAGAGAGCAGGAATAGGTGGATGAATGCAGTATCCCAAAAACAGAGAGGCATACTTCACAACAGGGCAGACTATGGATATGGCCAAGTGACCCCAGCAAAAAATAATTTTAAAAAGTCTAAGTTAAATGGATGAATCAAGGGTATGGGCAGCACACTTTGCTATGTTAGGAGCATCCCAACTTGAATTGAGAGAGATCTAGCCTTCAGTTCTTTACTTAGCTTGAAAAGAGAAGTTTCAAGGAATTGCAAGGATGGAGAAATGTATCTGAAAAAAGTGAGGACAGGGGAAAGCAATTCTTCCATTAGAAGTGAAATTCTTAATAAATAGCAAGAAGGGCCAGCCAAGAACACTGCCTTGGATAACACCAGAGAGGATTGCTGAGGGTGCTGAGGTATAACCATGATCAGAAAGAAAACTGTAAATAAGGCAATAAAGGGATCATGTATAAAGTAATCCTAAAGTTTCTGTATTAACCTACTGTGCCACATCCTGCCTAAAGCTTCAGAGATATAAAAATAAATGTAGTAGTCCCACTCAAACTTCAGCATTTCCAATGTTGAATTTATTTCAGAAGCATTAACACAAATCACTTCCACAGCTTCAATTTTTATCACATCAGTTTCTAATGTAGGGCAGCTTGACCTGAGGTGGCACCACCACAGACAATACAGTGGCACATATATATTCAGGAAACAGATGTTAGAGGTTTCACATAATGATATCATTGTTCAGTCTTCAAGGAAGGAGAGCTTATGAGACCCATTTCATGGAAACCATCTCCATTCCTCAAAAATATAAAATAAAAGGGTTTGTTGCAAAATACGGAGTTTACCTTGTGCCTGTTGCTCGAGTCCCAAGAAATGGATAAATGTGAAAAAAAGAGAACTAGAAAGATTATATAGTCCAGATATCAGCAGCAACAGCATCAGATGGCACTCATCTATAGAGAAGACCCTATTGCTGGACCAAGCCTCTAGAACCAAAGAGGTTAGTCATAAATGTGGAACCTGGGTATCAAAAGTTCCAACATTGGAAAAAGTATAAAATCCATGAAGAATGAGGAGAACTAAATTTTTCAAGTTCTCTAATTGAGTCAGGAAGCAACCCAGTAAGGTACAACAAATAGAGCAAGGGCCATCAACCTCCAGGAAAACCAGGTCATGTGATCATCCAGTCCATAGAGCAACAGGTCTCAAGATAAGACAATTGGTTGGTCTCTCTTCCCTATCAAGCAAGGGTAACCAAAAAATATGTACTGTAAGCTAAATACTCATAAGGAGATGAAGTGCTTCTTGTCCTGTCCAGAAACAAACTGAAAATAGTATTGTGGCTGGCCTCACACTTTCCCAGAACTTGACCAAAAGTGTTACATCAAAATATAACAATTGTTTGGTTGCATTCCTAGGTCTAAGTTTTCAAGCATGGCTATTAAGTTAATCTTATTCTATTTGGCCATTTATTTGCCATTAACACACCAGATAGTTTATGCTAAGGAAACTATTCTTTAAGCAGAAAACCAAAAGTGTACTTTATGTCATCTGGAGTTCTTTTCACTGTAGACAATGAAGCTCTACTGCTCAGAAATGGTTAGAATCTGGGTGGCCCAAGAATGAAATTTCTCAGATTTATATGCTATATGTGGAACACAATACGAGTTAACAGCGGGAAACTTACTGCATGTAACATCCAACAATGAAATTTTACAAAAAATATCAAAGAATTTAGCCATTAAGAACCTGAATAGCAGCATTTTCTCCTTGCTTTGTTAAAATAGTGAGCACATCAATGGGCAAACCCTACCTGCTGCAGTATGCACAATGAAACATTCTTTAGTTGAACAGGCAGATGCAAACAAATATACTCATTCATTTCACATGCAGGAAAAATGGCTGTTACTTGGGTTCCAAAACATCAACTTCTTTCACATATTCATAAAATAACCCACATGCTAGATGTGATACCTTAAAAATTCATTGATTCTACCTATCACATTCTGTCAGCAGACATACATTTTAGTTTTTTTTTTTCCACGCAGTTATATATGTATAATGCAAGTTGCTATGTTGGTTGCAGATTCCTTCATATAATATGGAACCTAGCTATCACCAAATTATTGCTTAAATGTATGATGCCCATGCACCATATTACATTTGAATAATGAGAGGTTCTCATTCAATGACACCAAAATAAATTTCACATATCACTTCTGAAAAAGTTGTTTAAGTCATGCATCATTCTCAAATTGGAAATGGCTGAATTTTGACATCTATATCAGGAAGATCAGAAGGAAAAAAAAATGCTCACCAAACTTTTCAGGCTGATTTGATGGAACAGGTTTCCCTTGCAGACCAAGAAGTTCACACTGTTCTCGTGCTAGCAACAGCCTCAGTACCCCCTGAGAAATCACCCAGCTTGAATTTCCAAAAATGCTGACACCAACCAGTTTGCCTATATAGATTAAATTGATTTAGGTCAAGAGAAAATCCATGGTCTCCATCTCAAAATCACATAGAACTTACCATTTTTTATAAAATTTTCTATGAAACTGGATTGTGTCACAGCATCCAAAGGAAAGTTCCTCACACAATATGATTCTGTGTCCAATGATAACAAATCCTGTAAATCAGTAGGGAGATGCAATGTGTCTGGCAATGTGATCACCACCTACAAAGTACCAGTAATATACCTCTATTGAGGAAGGGTTCATCTGATCAGAGGAAGGTTCTGATTAACATGGAAGCCAAGTTAATGATATGGGAAATACTGCTCTTCCAAAGATTCACTATCAGTGTAAACACTGACATTTCCACTTCATCAGTATTGTAGTTTAATAAAAAACAAACTGAGTCCAGATCTTGATAAATGGGCTGAATCTTGATGTAGACATCAATGGGATCAACTCAGCAATTATCATGAATTCAAAAATAAAATGAGTTAAGAGTCAGGATCCAGTCATTTAACAAACCGATTCACAGAATAGAAGCTCGCTGGGAAGAGATGATTGAGATGCAGGAATATCATCAATAGAGACATCAAATTCTTCACCAATTGCTGATCTCCCATCAAAAAGCCACGCCTCTGGATTCAACATCAGTGAACTCTGTCAAGCAAGAACAGGCTAATATAAGCAGATGACTGTGTTTCCCTTCTTGCTTCATGCTTTTACTTTCTCATTCCTCTTACAAACTTCCCCTGGATTTTTATCAAACTTAAATGCAGATTTAATTTTTTTTTTCCCAACAGGCCCTACATATCAAAAGGAAAACACATAACAAAGGCATATATAAGGAAAAGAGGAGGGACTAGTTGGAGGGGTGCCTCAAGTTAATACTATGGTGATGTTCTTCATCATCCAAAGTATCTATCAGAATATTTTCGTGGAAATGGATCTACTTTTTGAATGCATCTGATACATGATATGATGAACTGGTGGGGAAGGTAGCAGTACAAATATGCATTTCAAGGTTTCTGTGATGACTTTACCATGACAAGATTAAATGATAAACAGAATCCTGTTAAATAAGAATTATACCAAGCTGGTCTCTACTCTCAGGGTATCTTGGCTTCACACAGAAATGCAATACCTTCAAAGCTCACTAAATAGACATTCCAAGAAAACTGACTATCCCCTTTCATGTTATTCACTCAGTAACCCCTCCTTTGATACTAACCATCATCTACAGTATTACTTCATCTGGAGTGCTAAAATTAAGACTTACTATTGATTAAGCTCTTATCTGAAATGTTAAACTGCTAGTTCTTTCATCAGAGTAATACACCATTATCACAAGGAAAGCTCCACAATTTCTTGACATTACTCTTAGTACTTAAAAATGAAGCAGGATGCTTACCAAGGAAAGTAATAAGAGTGCATTAGGTTAGAATTATTATTCAGGGCATGTATATAGTGCCCAATGCATGCATTAGCAAGAACCTCCACTCCCTCCACCTCTATTATATTAATATTAGAGCAAATTCCTATTACCCAAGCCTTATAAGACTATGGAGTGAACTCCAAGACACAATTAAAAATTCAGTCCTTGAAACAGCCCAAAATATTGAAAAAAAAAAAAAACTCTTAAAAAAAACATTTCCTCCAAGAATCCTTCCTGACCTAACTCACTCCCGATATACTCTTGGATGTATGTAATTTGTCCCTAATCACCTGTGTCCCTTTATTTTCATTTTCCCAATCCACTATGCTCTCTCCCTCCATATGCATAACCCTATATATTCTGTTTCTCTCGCCTCTTCCTTGTTTTCGCACGTGTTTTGTCCTTTATTTCCTAGTTCTGACACATTTTCTTTTGCTGTGTTTTGTTCCTTATGTACTCCTTATCCATGGTTCCTGGCTGTCAGTGTCCACCGCTTTATATGCCAAAATAAACTGATACTGATACCCTACCAGTTCTGTCTCATTACAGTAGTGAGCATCATTCCCACATATTGGTCTAGAGTACTATCTTTGCATTTACTCAGTCCACATCCTGCTTCATTTTCATTGTGTTCTATTAGCTATACCAGAGGAACCTCTGAACTTCCCTTGATTTCATGATGTAAAACTCATAATGAAGTGTCATATTCCAGAGCGCAAAGTGATTCTGGCTGACTTTTCCAGGCCACCCAGTATGAAGCTCTTATTCCTCTCACCTAGTTTTTCTTTTCTTCCATTTTCCCTTTATTTTCCTTGATCCATAAGAATTAAAATTAAACATTTCAACCAACTTACATGAGAGTGTGGGTAAGCCTTAGGTAGAAGTATGTTATTTAAAGTCAAGGGTATAAAGCACATATAAAGTTGACTTCATCTTAAACCAATCTAGTCTAGTCAAAAATCCTTCAGGCAGTTGGGCCAAATATGAAAAACCAAATCCATCTAGATACCTGATATTAAGGGATAAACCTGAAGTGTTGTACCAAACACCTGGAGAAACATTGGGCTTAATATGACAGTTTTTTTTTTTCAATTTATTTTGACACTCATGAGGAATGTCCCATGCACAAATGTCAGTCAAGTGAAAAATTATCGAAATCAAGAGGAAAAACACTGTATTTCACAGCTCACATGCCAAATGAGAGGGAAGGACGATCCGAAAGCATTATCATAACCTCACCTGCAAAGAGAGACTTCACTATCTTGTTGTGAACTACACTATTGCATATACTTAATCAGTCGTTCTCTCCATCCTCTCATCTGTGAATTTCTTTACTTTGCTCAACAACAGCAACAAAAAATTTACTTGATTTTGGTGCGACAAGGGCATAGTCCTCGAAGAAATGATACGTCGTAACTTAGGCCTATGAAATCATCCCGAATTCACTGTAGATACAAATCACCACCACAATCAAGGCAGTCTTTTGTGGCCTATGCTTAATTTTGCCTTCCATGAACAACAGGGCCACGATCTCTATCGACGGAAAAGATCCTCGAGTGAAAAGTCAAAGATCTCATTTGTTCTAAGCGGCACTGCAAGGCATTGACATATCCACACCTGAGGTGACAGGAGAGGGCGGTCACCCAGGGAGACTGCGCTTCCTCTAGTTGCCGCATTCATAAGCGAGGATTTGATTCGATTCCTTCTAGGCTTTGCAATATTATTTCTATGGCTCATTCGAGGAGGTGAAGGTATATTTCACAAGATGGGAATGACATTAAATCCGTGGAGCCCATATTAATGATAGCACAGTGTGTTCCATTTATAACGCAACCCAACAACAATCGCGTACTACGGGACAAAAATGAAGTCTTGTCTTGTCTTCGAGAAGGTGGTGGACATTTTCAGCAATTGCTGTGAAGCTGCTCTGTACGTTCCGGTAATATTCTTCCTAACAAATAAAAACTATCAAACAACTCGTTTGTCTTGTTTATTGCTGTCGTACTTTGGGTTGCGTTTTAAATGGAACACCCTGTATAAATTCACTTGCAAAAACAGAATTTACTAACGAATTCGCAAATGGATTCGTACCATCAATACTATTGGACTTTTTATTCGTATGGAGCACCCAAGGAAGTGAGAGGGTTTTTCCAAATGAAGAAGGCATTGAACCCATGTTCGAGATGGAATGAATTAATTTGTGAATCACAAATAAGTAATTAATTGATTATGCCATCATGAGCCATTTTCGATCCACTGCTGGACTTTTATAGGCCTCACTTCACGCCATTTAGCTCTATTCCATGCTACATTTATTCTCTTCACCCCGATGGGTTTCGTGATGTCATCTTTTGATCTTAGTTGCTCCTCTTGGGCAGCATGTAGTGACTTTTTGGTCCAGATTCCGTCAATTGTAGGAGCTCGCAGTCTGTCCGTCTCTATTCCCTTCGTTTCACCTTCACTGTATTATTCATTACGTCCATGCATATAGAATACTCAGGAAAATAAGTAAGAGCTCCTCTCTGAGCTCCGGCCTATTTTCTTTGCGCCTTTTTGGCATAAGTCCGCGCCTCTCACACACACAGCACAGTGATATCCCAGGGATGTCCCTAACTGGACGACTTGTCCCATGGTCTTTATAGGATATCCTGAAGACATCTTTCGGACGGTTTCGGACATCTCGTAAGGGATGTCTTCGGGACATTTTAGGGATATCTTTAGCGATCTTCAGTGCTCGTTGTCGCCTTCAGTCAGGTGTATACCTTCGACGGTAGATGTCTCCCGTGAGCCCTGATCTACAACCTCAGATCTTTTCTACCAAATTTATCTACTTGATTGTCCTGAGGATAATTAAGGATTTTCGTACCATACGTCAGGAAAACTGCCACAAGGGAAAGTGAAAAAATTGTGGTCCGAATTTTAATTTACTTCGCTATATCTTATTTAATTATGTCTGATCGGCATGTCTGGATACAACTATCTTGGTTGGAGGCCTGAGCCCATATTATTTGGATGGGGTGAGGCTAAGTCATCTCGTCCGTGATCCTTAAAGGTGCTAAATTTTGTTCCTTGGAGATATGTCTTCTGTAATGGGGCCCTTTAGGAACAGGATTTTCCTCCCCTATAACCGTCACTCTTCAATCGGTCAGAAACTTAGGATTAGGTGTTCGCAGATCAAATAGAGACATTTTCGAAAGTAATGGGTTTTTCCGTGCGGTTGAAAATGAGTCCATTGCGGATAGGAAGGGGCCTGCAAGTACAACCTGAGTCTTCTCACATCCCTAGGCCAGTGGTTCTCAATCTGTGGTCCGCGGACCGCTGAGCACACGAACTATGGGAGTAAAAGAGAGTTTGAGAACCACTGCCATAGGCGATATCTCTAGGACAGGGGTGGCCAAAGTTTTGGGTCATGGGGGCCGCATAGGGTGTGGGCTCGCGGGCCGGATATTTGGAAACTTGCTCTTCTGCATGGTAAATATTATACCAAACAAAAATATTTTCCCTAGTTTACTTAGTTAGTTCCTAGTCAACAAAACAGATTTAATTTTTTTTTTCCAAAACTCCTCGCAGGCCGCACTTTGGGCCCCCCTGCTCTAGGACATTCTTCGGATATACTTGTGCTGCAAGAGACATTCTTGGGATGTCTTTACGCCCAGAAATTTTTATATCCCTGAGATGTCCCCACAAGTAATGTCCGGGACTTGTCCCAAGGAGATATCTCTGGGATATCTTAGGGATGTGTACTTGTGCTGTGTGGGTCACCCACAGGTTATTGCCGGAAGGGCAGACCAGTCCACGGTACCCAGCCAACCGAACGCTCTCCTACCGGCAAAAAAACCCTCTCATCGGTTCTTCTGTGAACGGGTTCGCTTCGATCAGTCGTCCAAGGTTCACATACCGGTTCGCAAGCTCACGCGGCTTACGGTGCGACGGAAAAATGGCGTGCGATTTCGTTCTAGCAATAAAGCGCTAGATGAAGCCTGGAAGCTCTTACAATAAGCGACAATCGCAGCACGTACTCTGGGAATTTCACACCTCGTAGATGATTGTAGACCTTCCGCTGATCTAATTGCCCGTTTCAATGATCTCGTAGAGACCCGATGTTCCTCGCACACAGCTTGATTACTGGCGCCCCAAACCCCATTTCTGCTTCTTGCACCTGATCGAGGACTATTACGTGTTAAATCAGATTGACTGACAACAATTCCTTCACTTAAAGAAGCCAACGGCCGTTAAACTTGGCAGAACCGTCCTGAATACATCCCCCTGGTCCTCTAACACCGGACTTACATTTTACCAGCTGATATCCGCCTTTCCAATTCATACAATCTGGATTCTTTTCTCAGGATTTCATCGCGTCTCGCCCGGCTGATATCTTACTGATACCGCTATGATCCGAGTTTCTTATTTTATCTTGAGCTTCGACGGCAGGCACCAGATCGTCAATCAAGCGTTGATTTCAAAACTGCAGTTCAGTTCCAGTTTTAGTTCAATTCTAGTTGCAGTAGATATTTCATCACAAGAGTAGTCGATACGAGCACGATGGAACATCAGTCGGACCAAAGTCTGAAGTGGAACAAGAACCGAACTGCCGTTTGAGTCAGGCAAGGTTTTCCCAAATTCGCATCCTGTGTCAAGGGTTCATGAAATATAGGTCTAGCTCTCTAAAGATGAATATTTATGCGGGGCATATTTATCTACGGTGTTTTTCGCTCGACTCAGACACGGCACGAGCGTGTGAGTCGAGGGAAAAATTGTCGAACCTAAGTGAAAAACACTGCCGCCAAGTAACTTACATCGCTCCATCCTCTTAGAGCTAGTCACGAGAGGGAATCACTGCATCTTCACCAGACGCGTTCCATGCACGCACTATCCGACAGTGTGAAGAATACGTTCCGCCACCTGTCTCGAGGCTTACGCAACTCGAACTGGTTTCCCCTTTTTCTATAGATACCATCATGTTGTGAAAACCAACCAAGCTCCGTAATATCAATACTTTTAATGCTATTCAATTGCCTGGATGATGTCCTCACTCCTCAACGGGAATAAACGCCTTTGACATGAAAGTCTTCGTACCACCACTATCACATACGGCAATCTGTCGTTATGTTGTCAATTTGTTTAGCTCAAATGAAATAATGTCGTGGTCAACTAAGAAATGAACCAAGGACACACTCCGAGTTACGGCTATAGCAGGGTGGGCCACGAGCCTTTGATACAGTAACTTCTTAGAGCTGAACAGAACTACGAACCCTAGCCCGTGCTGTGAAGGAAGACTCCGCGAAGCCTCAATTGGATTATACATGGCGGCGTCCTGTCGCCGCAAAATCGTTCATGGACTAACGTTAGTAAGTTTAAGTTCTGGGGCCTGCTGTTAGGCCCAGGCTAGACTTGCAATGTCGCTTGTCTCTCTGTTGCTGAGGGCGTGGAGAGAGAGATGGACTGATACACAATGGGGCATCAACATTCGAACGGTAAGATACTTAAGTTAGAGCATGTTGAAGTTTTACTAGTGAGGCCTTAAGGCTAAAATCGGAGTTGGGTTGTGGACCTAAGTAGGATCCTATGATCCAGGGCCTGTAACTCCACAGAAGGCAGGACCTCACATCAATACCGTCATGACGTGAAACTACCCTGAATAGGCCATTTCTCTGACCAAACTCCTAGTGCACCTAACGTTAGGCTGCCCATTTTTCATCTTCAAATTTGCAATATGTCTGACGTGAGAACTATGTCCATAGGGATGAAGGTAAAGGGTAAGGTTCTGTGGTAAATCTATATTGGCCTTGTGTTTCTTAAAATCAAAAAGATTTAGAGTATGGTAATTTTCACCTTAACTGTTGGTTCACATGTTTTTGTGTGACAGAAACTGTAATTTCAAAATACAAAGTGTAACATAAGTCACTATCCAAACCCGAAATGATATAATTCTTTAACCTATAAGGTTAATATGTTTGCTTTGATGGCTAAGGTCCATGATCACTGGTTACGTTTTCCTTGGTTTTCAAACTTAGTTTTGGTTTAGAATAAAAGGTTACTTCTTGCTCAAGGCAACATGCTGGCATGGTTGACTTGGAGTCACTATTAAGGGTGGAATTATAATTTTTTGAGTGGATACTATAGGAACATACGCCTATAGGGCCTATGGAGGCAACAATGGGGTGCATGTATTGGGCGGATGAATACAGAGAATGGGGATATGGGTGAAGCTTCATGTTAGAACATGGGAAGTCGGCATAGTTAGGGTTGGGGGGGCGTTTTGGGTTTATAGAAACGCCAAGAAAGCTGTTAGGAACGGTCAGCACAAGTCTTGTTATGGAGATATTGGCAAATGGCAAGAGATGTGTGAGACTACTGCCAGTTTCCTGAATCAGTATGGCTCGGGCAGATACAGAAATTTTTCATGGTTCCCAAGTTTCCACCTACCCCCCCCCCACCCCCCCCCAGCCTACCACCATTCCTCGTCCTTTTGCCTTATTTATTTTTCGTCTGGGGGAAGAACTTGAGTATCTATTTCATGACTCCAATAAAATTTAATGCAGATGCTGTTTTGAATAAATAAATCAAATGCTAACTTGGCCTAACTTGGCAGTCACCCTCTGCCCCTGGTATGGCTGTTACCATAGCAGGAGAGCGCATATAGATCCAAGAACCATTGCTTTTAATGTGAAATAAAGGCACCTTACTGACTTTATTCACTAAAATTAGAGTTCAGTATATGATGTTGGAGGGTTACTTTTACATTTCATCAGACTCTTCCCTTATTGGAGTTCACCAGCGATCATTTACCTTAACTGCTTTGATATTCCTGAAATGTAGGCTTAGTTTTGCTTTCATCATTTTAGGTAATAGCTTCTTCACTTACCACTGGGCAGTGAATCACTGTAGTGAAACTGTACTACAAGAGCGAAAGTACTACAAAAGCACAGCAGGAGTGGAGGAATTATTTTGCTTCTCTTCCTCTTTCCTCCAGTCCTGCTGTTCTTGTGTTACTTTTGCTCTTGTAGTACAGTTTCATTACAGCAACTTGCTGCCAGGGCTTTAGAATGGAATTTTTTTTTCATTATGCATTCCGTTCTGTTCCACCTGAACCCCTTGTGTTCCAGTTTCTATTCCATTCCATGAAGATCAATTTCAATCTGTTCCACATTTCCACTGGGAAATTTAGCACAAAAAAGTTTTTTTTCTTTATCCTTGATGTGCAGAAATTTTCTTCAATAATCACAATTACAAATGAAAAATGGTCTGGGTACTTAGAACGGAACAGAACTAAATTATTCCATTTTTGGGAGCAATCAATTTCATTCCATTCTGGTTTTGCATTCCTCAGCCATCAGTAGCATTCCATGTTCCATTCCATTCCAGTTTTCATTCTGTTCTGAAGCCCTGCTTGTTGCTCAGTGGTAAGTGTAGAAGCCATTACCTAAAATGAGGAGGACCAAACTTAAGACCTTTCATGTTTCAGAAATAGCAAAACAGAAACAGCTATGAGTCTTGACCTGGCACTCTGGTATTCTTTTTTCATTCATTGTTTGTAAAGACCCAGTAAAACCCTGCATGCTCTTTGCATGCAGAGTTTTACTTTGCATGAGAGTGGCAAAAAAAGAATAATGTTTGAAGTCAGTTCTAAGCACATTTATTTTGATATGCTTGTAACAAAGGGTATTTGTATTCTTGTGAATATTATTTACACCCTAATATCTTTCTTTGATGTAGGTATTATCCAAGAATCAAGGAAGAGATGCAGAAGCACTTGGTGATGCAATGCTAAAACAGGCCTTAGTTGGTCCTGCTCCAAATCAGCTGATCCTCTCATACTTGAGGCACTCCTTGAGTGCTGGTGTAAGTGGTCTTTTTGTTTCTGAATATGCAAGAGTAAGTTGGTCTCTGCTTAACATTAGGCATGATTTAAGACTGTTCCTTAGGCTGTCTGACCAGTTATAGTTGCTCACTGTCTTTACAAGTCATCAAATTGATGGCCTACCCTACTAGGTACATATATCCCAAACTGTAAAATTTTACAGACTGATGTTCTGTGTTGTGAGGTACATCAAGAGATGGCAGTATTAATTATACCAGGGATTTCTGAAAGGTTTTGACTTTTATTTCTTTCATGAAGTGTCCACTCTTTGAAAAACATGGTATTGCTGATCTTTATGTCAGAAATTTAGATAAGCAAATAACTCCCATTTTGGCAAAGTATGATGCACCAGTTCCTTCATATATTAGTTGGGATCCATGCTTGTTTCTGGTTAACCTGATCAGCCAATTCCAATTAGAAAAAAAATCGAATTAAAAAGCTGTTGCACCTACTAGAAATGCATCCCATCTCACCAAAGATCACAATTGAGGTACATGACCAAATCCCATCTATGGGTATTTGTGCATCTGTCACTTCCCACCTTGATAATTGTTCCAAGTACAGTGGTACCTCGCATAACGAACGCAATTCGTTCCAGCGGTGCGTTCATTATGCGAGGTGTTCGCGAGTGAAAGTGAAACATTTTTTCCTAATTTCCTTGATTTTTTACGGCGATGTGGAACGGATTACATGATTTCCCATAGACGTCTATGGGAAATCGTGTTTCGCATAACGAACACCTCGCATAACGAACGCACCGCTGGAACAAATTGCGTTCGTTATGCGAGGTACCACTGTACTAAGAAAATATTGCCTTGATTGTTGTGGAAACTGCTATCCAGGCTCACATAGGTAAGAGAAACTGGGATTTTTTATTATTTAAATATTAACCTCTTTAACATTTATTCTGAGACAGTCTTAGGGTGGAGGGGGGGGGTCCTGTCTATAATATGTTCAACATCCCACACAACACAATGACATCCGAGGGATGTCTGCAACTAGACAACTTGTCCTAAGGTCTTTATGGGACATCCTGAAGACATCTTTTCCCAGACAGTTTCTGACATCTTGAGAGGGTTGTCTTCAGGAAATCTGATGTTTGATGTTTTTTTTTAGACATCTTCAGTTAAATTCTCATAGGTACTCTGAAAGGGATATCTCTAAGACATCCTTAGTCTAATGCTTCTGGATATCCCATAAGGGATGTCTTTAAGCCATCTTTCGTTATCTTTGTCACCTTCAGTTAGGTGCATAACTTTGACAGTAGTTGTCTCCGATGTGCCCTGGTTTCCTCCCTCTATACCATTATTCTCCAATCAGTAAGAATTTAAGACTGGGGAGTCCTAGAAGGTCAAGTAGAGATATCTTAGAAAATAATGGGTTGGCCTGCATGACAGGAAATGAGCTCATTTTATCAAGAAAGGGTTGCAGAGGTATTGATAATAGTATCTGGGACTCTTCACTTGTTCCAAGGGGATATCTCAGGGACATATTTGAGATGTACTTTTGCTGTGTGGGGTATTTCCAGTGAAGTAAAAAATAAAACATTTTCCACTATTGTTATGTATTATGAAACATGTGTTTGAAACAATTTTGGCATGAGAAAGAGTGCTGGAGTGAAAAAAATAAAGCAAGAAAAGGAGTGCTTAGGTTAACCTATTGCCAAAAAGGATCATTTTAAATTAAAAATGATGAATTTCTGAAAGTTCCTGAATATTTCTGGGAAGTGTTCTTGAGTTGAGAAGGAATGGGTGGGTGACAACCATCTCCCACTTCACCCCCTGACTCAGCTATACCCTCCACTCTCCCCATAAGCAGTACATTGTTCCTGTTTCTGAGCTTTCATATATATGTGCGTTTAACAGAGTAAATCTGATGGAGGGATGAAGTATAAGCATTAATATATATGGAATCTAGATATGCTTTATATAAGGAATTATAAAATGAAGCTACTTTTAGTGGAATGAGACTTGCTAGCTGGACTTGTCAGTTGGTTATTTCTTTAGCTGGTCCCATTCTGTGAGAAGTCAAATCTACATCAGTATGGTCTAGTATAAAATCGAATTTCAAAGTAGCATTTAAAAAAAAGGACAGGTATGTGGAAGAGGGTAATATTCAAAAATTCACATATATACACACAGATTTTAAGTTTCAGCAAGCCTATTGCAATGAAGACCATGAAGACACAACATTTCCATCCTTTGTTGCAGATTGTCTCCCATTCAACTGTGCTCCTAAGCATTAGCCAATATCAATCATTTGTGAAGCTGAGATGTGTATCTGGGATCCTCACTCTCCTCCAAGATATCTTGGTCAGTTGTGTGATTTGGTTATTCTTGATTCCCATGGAATTGTATGTTTGTATTACATGATAATACTTCATCTAATGGTTATTTGGTTAATTAAAAAAACTCCGTCAGCATTTCAACTTTTTCTTGCTGTGGTTCTAAATCTGCAAAGGAAATTGTGATAGTACATGAAATCTTGGTGAAAGAAAAAGTTTAAGACTCCTATTAGGCACTGGTATTTGACACCAACATAAAATGGGATCTTCACTTTTCCCTGTTTCAGCCTTTGTTGAGGAGCCCTGCATGTACTGAAGATCCTATGTCACTAGGCAATCCCCTGCTGTCTGTTGTTGGCTGGCTTCTAACATGTTTTTCCAAATGCAGTGGCCTCTGCACAACAGAGCTGAGGTCTTCACCTGATCATCTGAAGATAATCCAAAAAGTTGTCCAGTGTCTCAAATCCATCCTTGATGATGACTTCCTCTGTGGTATCCTTATCCTCTCTTGCAAGGAAGATGCAGGTATGTGGAATTGCCACCCTCCAAACATGGAGGACCAATTGATTAATTTGCTTCTGCATCTTGTGTGCAATGCTGAATGCAACTAAAATGCACCAATCTCAGAAACTCCGTCTCTAGCCAAATTTGCATGTTATCTGAAGGAGAGAGAAATATATGCATGGAAATAAGCTTCCTTTTATTATATAGTGAGACACTTAGTGTCACCAAATTTAATCTCTAGACAGGTGGCCCTCATTGTTTTATCCCTGTACAGTCATCCCTCGCCACTTCGCGCTTCGACTTTCGCGACTTCACTCTATGGCGGTTTTTTCAAATACCTGTATATTGGGTAATAAGAGTGTAATGGTGACTAAAGAGTGTTATTTCATGCTAGAGGGCTCTAATAGACATGAAATAACACTCTTTAAGTGTAATGGTGACTAAAGAGTGTTATTTCATGTCTAGAGGGCTCTAATAGACATGAAATAACACTCTTTAGTCACCATTACACTCGTATTACCCAATATACAGGTATTGAAAAAACCGCGATAGAGTGAGGCCGCGAAAGTCGAAGCGCGAAGTGGCGAGGGACGACTGTATACAGGAAAAATTAAATACTTCATGATCTGTAAAGTAAATTTTCCTGCATCAACAATGCATGCGTTGCATGCATCAACGATGCAATGCACCATGCTACTTACATTGCCGAAATTGTGACTGGAGAAAGACAATGGACTTCCTGTAGCAAAAGGAATCATGGCAAGTAATGGTGGCAACATTGCTCAGAATGTAGAAGTTTCCATCTTTATTCTATTAACCTTTGCATTGTATTTTCTCAGGTAATGCTTTCCACTATATAATTCCACCTCATTTTACTATTATTTATAGGCCTGTACATAAGCCTATCATGACATTCCTTTACAAGAAATCTCCATGCACCTACTCAAGCTGTGACCTTCCTTAATTGCTAATAATCCCTCCAATAGGGATGGCAAATTGCATGTTATTGGAAACATGGATCAACACCATTCCAATGCATAGATTTTTATTATTTTTCAAGAGAAGGGCACAAAGAAAGAAGTCTAAAGTTGATTCAGAAGGCACAAGAGGAAGGGTTTTTCTTTTTCAAGGGAAAATTTATTTTACATCAGATTTTAACCCTATCATGCACTAATTTTTGATGGCCCACAGTCATAATTTTCATTGTTTCTGTTTTATTTTAATTTTGACTAGTTTGTATCAGTTCTTCTCAAGCAAGGCCTCCATGGATTTGCTTTCAGCTCCAAAAACATTTAAAAATGTTCAATATTTGTCCTTAAGTGAGGACAGGATGCATGAAAAGGTTAACCCTTTCACTGTGATGTTTGACTATAGTCAAACTGTGCCACATACCCTTGCTTGACTATAGCCTTCATCCAGGAATTTTTTGGTGTACTTGCTACAACATTCTATTTCAGTTCCTTGATATGTAGTACAGAAAATTTCATCTGCTCAGACACTTATGTACTGATATCAGTTTAAAAAGTTCTGGAATTTTATTCAATCACAAAAAATTAAATATACAGCAAATGGGTTAATGTCTTTCCTTTCTATCCAGGTGGTTGGATTAGTTTCTGCTAAAATGCACATTAAGGATATTTGCTCCTGAAGTGCAGTTTAGTTGAATAGTGTTGAAAGTAGGGCAAATTCATGAAGCAAGTGTCTAGTTTTGTGGACTATTATAACTATCATTTTTTCATGTTTTCTTGCAGATAGTTATAGTGAAGTCCTGATGTCTTGTGAAGAAGTTAAAGATGTCCAATATGATGATGAGGACCTTCAATTTGTTCTCAGGTAAGCGAATTTACATGCAAATAGATGTCCTTTCTCCACTGATGCCATGGCCAGATGCCAGTACATCCCTGTTCTCTTTTAGGACCCTGGAATCTTTTGGAGCAAAATCTTCTCCAACTGCTCATGGACCTAAGGAGAGAAGAAATGAAACTACTTCCTGTTTAGACTATACCATTCATGGCTTGGTATCCCTTCATGCTCTCTTCCGTCTTACTGAAGAACCAGAAGTGGTTTCCCATGAGTTCACAACCTTGGCAAGAGCCCTGGTGAGTTGATAGGAGAGTCATAACTCCTTTGCCATTTTCTTGCTGATGTTGCAGCTGAAAAATGAATAGACCAATCAAATAAATAGACCAATAGATCAAGTAATTTGTTCTTTATTAATTTTAAAGTTTTTTTGTTCTGTATATGTTTAGGAAGTTCATTGCTACATTAGATGCTGTTGAGTCATACTCTGAGGATGTGTGAAAAGAATTTTATGAATCTACCTCTCTTTGAGATTACTGATCCTCTGCTTTAGTCATTGAGTTACTGAATTTCTTCAACCAAGTCCATATCCTTCCAATAATTGCTTCATCATTAAGTTGCTGTCCTACCATGATTGCATACACATATGTTGCATGGTTTGGTATGAGTATTATTGGATACCTGTACCAAGCTATACAATTGCATGGATCTGTCATACATTCCCCATTTAATAATCACAGAATGTTTTAAATTAAGCAGAAATTAGCTTGTTTTATGTATCAAGTGATACCTGTGACATTAAGTGTTAATTATCCTATAATTGTCAGCTACATTCACACACATTTCTAAATATTTTATCCATCTCTGGTGTCTTTTAGGCTTTCTTCTTGTTTTATGATATGACTCAAGATTTAGAGATATTACATAGCAAAGTATTGGGATTCCAAGTTGTTCTGTAGACCAAGAGGAAGTTCGAAAGGTAGATGAGAAATGAATGTGATTCTTAACTGGTACTTTCATAGTTTTTTTCTGTTCACCCACTTGAAACTTCCTCCTTGAATGAGGACAATTATGGACAGCCTCAGCTTGACACTGATTTTTATTTGATAAAATTGCATTGTTCTTGATAGTCAGTCATACAATTTTGCAGCCTTTCCCTGAATATACTTGTGAACAAAGTGGTTCTTAATTTATGTGAGTTGAGGTTAAGATGTTTCCTAAATGCTTTCCTAGAAATATGATTTTGAGTGATATTCTTGCTATATCTTTGGTGACATGATGGGGAGATGGTTCAGATTGAGATTTTACATTTCCTCAAATCAGGTGACATTGACTCCCAGGACTCTGGAATTTGGCATATGTCCTTTTAATTATCCATATTCCATGAAAAATGTCAAGCACATTTTTGCTTTGGCCAATGTGCATTCAAAATGATGAGATTTGGGAGCTCATGCTGCTTTTCTGTCAGAAAATCATTGTGGTATTGTAATTGTTTACACGAGAAAGGAAGGACAGGTACCAAGGAGCTGCCCTCTTCCTATGGTTGATATCATCTGTATCACTTAGTTCTAACATCCACTCAACCCTTCATTTCACCCATTTTGGTGTTTCATTTTGATTTTGACTTTTTCATTTGGTTCTGCTTCATTTTCAGTGATGCACTCTACTTATTAGATAACTATATTATACAAAGTCTAGATGTGATTGGTTGCTAAATTGGTCTGAAGGTCAGAAATATTTAGCTGTCATGTTAATGACATGACACAACAAGATGTATTTGTAGGGCATGGGGTAGGGTTCCCCCTAAAAGGTTTGTGAACCATATAGACTACATAGAAGTGTGCATAGTGGAAAGGCTAAATAGAAAGTGAAGTGTATCAACCCTACATGCTTGGATGTTCTGTGAAGGACTGTTATTCCTATCATCCTCTCCAATGTTAATGTACAGTATTACAGAAATAATTTACACATCATCTGTGAGGTCCAGTGATATATGCTTGCTTCTATTCATAAGCAGACTCATCAACCAATACTTTTTTCCATCTGCAGGATATCCAACCAAGGTCCCTGTACTGTGAAATCATGAGATCCTGCTACTTGGGACTCTCAGAGGCATCTGACAGTTCAGGAAATCTCCTGTATGCAGCATTCTTGTTCCTGAAAATTCCCAGTGTGTTTCTCCATCTCCATAGCCACTTCACAGGTATGGAAAAGCATGTATCTATTCATCAATTCACTTTAAGCTGCAGACATGTAAATGCAACAGATTGCTGATTGACCATTGAGTGAATAACAGTAGTTTAGGCTTAAAATTTTCTTCAGGTGTTGTCTTTTTCCATGAGAAAGAAAGACCAACATTGGACAAAATTTAATTGGTAGACACGGACAAAACAAGCTATGAGACATCATGCAATAATTTAAGGGGCTGTGGGATGCAGACAGCTGTTTCTTTGGCCAAGACACAGGACAGTTATAGCAGTTCTGCATAAAAGTTATATTTTTATGTTTAGCTCAGGATAATTTAGAAGCCTCATGTTAACATTGAGCACATGATTGATGGAACATCCCACTGGTTGACACCAATGGGTGAAAAGTCAAAATTTGAAACCAGTGCTGTCAAGCACACATGCCTGACATTATTATCATTATGCTAATTCTACTTATTAAATTAACTGAGACACATTCTTTATACATTACCAACTTCAAATAGAGTAAGGGATATATGGATCTTATCCAACCTGTTATTGATCTTGACAGGTAACTTGTTACATAGATGATTGTGCAGCATTCAGAACCAATACTTTCAGCTGCATAATGTTTTCATGTGCATAGTCTGTTGCTGAGTCACTTTTTATGAAAATTGAATTTTCTAATATCAAATTTGTTAAGTATAATTTTTTGCTTTTCAATAGTGTTTTGCCCCATTCTATTTTCCCTACATCCTAGTGAAGTATTTTGATGGGGTGGACTGTATTGTCTCACTGGAAATGGTTTGTAGGTGCAACAGTGAGTGGTGATAAAACATCAGCTCCTTCTGCAGACCTCATCTCTGCTTGTGAAGATCTTATAACATATGTAGCTCTCCTTGATGTGGTGGATGCCCAGTGCAACTGCAATAGCTTGGAGTCCCTTCTACAAGAGCTACAACGAACTGGCTTGCTCTCTGAGGAAATGGTGACTCAGTTCTTAGAGAAGAGGTGAATTATATAAACTTCATCCATTCTCTTCAGTTGTTAATTGCCTCTTTAAAGCTTATCTTGATTCCAAGGGCTTTAAAGCTTATCTTGATTTGCCCTTTAGGAGGGGTTAACTTGAATAAACTTTTTGCAGCAGAAGATATTTTCTTCTCATGATGTGTTTATATCAGAGTGTATATTTGATGTTTCTTCCATATTTGGCAGGCAAAATGAATCTCAGAGGGTTGCAGGAATGGATTTTCTGAATCCTGCATCAGATGGGAATACCAACATGATAGCATTGATCCGAAAAGCAGCCCCAACCATACCTACTCTTCTGAAAACCTTGACTCATTCTGACAACCCACGAATCCTGGTGAGTTTCTAATGGTTCACTACTTTCCCTGCTTTGATTGTAACAGGCAGTGGCAGCTGACCATCCCTATTATTCATACAGAAATCATCATCTTATTTAGAAATTAACATGTGATCATTGTATGGGGGGGGGAAAATTTTTTAGACTTTCCTATTTGGCTTATACTTGATTCACTACCCAGGCTTGTAACTTGTCTTATTCATATATTCAATCCTCTATTTTTGTGATTTGTGAGATGGGACACAACTGTTTTCCTTCCTGCTCTGGTCCTTAATTATAATGTTGAGTAGGATGGTAGGATGGGAAATGCTATGGAGCAGTGAATAAAATTCTTTTTCAAAAAGGAAAACAATATTCATAGCTGCAAACTACATTTGGTGATTCTCTTCTAAAGGTAGCCACTGTGTGTACATTTGTCAAACGTTTCAGCAGTTATTTACCAGAAAGGGTCATTTTCAGCTTCTGTCCATCAGGAAGAATATTGCCTCTCACTCATTAAGGAAAATTTTTCAATTGAGCATGTACTCAGACTTGGAATTTTTTTTGTCAACAGGAGGTGTTAAGCAATGTTGTGACATCAAAGACCTTTGAACTCATCTTCACAGCAACTGGGGCAGAATGCCTCATTCCAGCAATAGTGGAAAGATTGATCAATTTCTTGGAAGATAATCGTAGCCCCTGTGGTGAGAATTCTCAAGCTTCAGGAAATAGGGCTGCGTTGTTTGACTTCTCCTTCCTACTTCTGGTTTACATCTTGCAGAGGTTTCCTTCCACTCTGGTAAGAAAACGTTGGTTGTTCTTGTTGCTATTAAAAATGGAAAAGGCCCTGCTACAAATAAGTATTCCTAGTTTCCAATATGTAGAGTTGCAGATTTCTAGTTGTAGAACATGGAGCATGGAAAGTGCTGGCATATATACAGGTTCAGTTATTGGTTAGATTTCCAGGATAACATCTGGAATTTGGCAAGAAAATTGTGCAAAACCATGAAGCCACTAAAAAGGCACATCTTACCGACATTAAATCCATGGTGATGTATGGATAAAATCTGAAAATAGTCAGGAGAAATTAAGAACAATGCTTAACTGTATATTGCAGTGTTCTTCAATAACAATTAGAAATAATATCATTAAGACCCCACAGCAGCAGTTCTAGTTTATTTATGGAAGCGCTGAGATGGGTATCTTCAATTTGGTGGATTTTCAGGCTTTACACAGAAGAGGAGAGACTCGGAGGTTCTTTGACAAATGGGTGACACTCTGCTTCCCTGAGAAGAGGCACAACATGGATCCACATCGAATGACAGCTGAGGTGGAGTCAGCAAAGACTGAAGCTTTTCTTCAGCAGCTGAAGACCTGTGAATCAGACATGCCAACAAGGTATACTTTCATATACACCTTGTTGCCATCTTTGCTCACATTTTCATCTGATGACAATTTGGTATTGTTTGAAGAAAATGCCCAAGTTCATGCAATCAAGTTTGTAGACAAAGACACACATATGAAAAGATAAATAGAAGAAGTGAGACTTTCCAGAAATAACTGATAAGTTTTGAATGTCTCACTGCTCCAGGTAAACAAAGGAAAGAAAAACTATTACATTAGAAGAGCATAAAGTTGATGGTATGAAAAGGAAATGTTAATGACAGAGTTGAATTCCAAAATTAAATCCTTCCAGGCAATGAGTGGGTTTTAAATCTCATAGTCACCAGGTTGTATTTGATCATATTCAGGCAAATGAACAGATTCACCAACTTTTAATGATTAAATTCAGGCTCCCAATTAAATTTAATTGAGTTGAAATTTTATTTGTGACTCAAAAATTAAATTTTAAGCAGTTCTCAAATCTTCCTCCATTCCTTGTTTTTTTTTTTCTTCTAAAATCACTGCACTGTTGCTAAAGAGCTACACTAGAACACAACATTCAAAAAGGGAACTAAAAAATAAAATGTTATGACTTGGTTTATTTATTGATTAAATGGCATGTAATTAATTGGATAAAATTTGAAAATCAATTCACAGCCCATGATTGTTTGGTTACTGAAGTAATGTGTGATCCTTGATGTTCTAAAAGGCAACTATCGCAGTTGTATAGTTTCCTTTGAGGCAATCAATGTGGCTTCATACAGAGAATATCTTGGAACAGATAGTGGAGTAGAATATGATTAAAGTGCAGCATTTGATGATGCCTTGATTTTTGGGAGAGATGCAACATTGTGACAGAGTGAGAAATATAATCGACTGGAAATGTTATTGAAAAATCTGATAACAATTTGATTGGTAACAATTGAGAGGGTGCAGTGACAGTGCTTGGTTGAAAAAAAGTCAGAGTCCATCTTCATGCATGAAAATGCCCCTTGTGATGCATCCAAAGCCACCACTGCCTGGTGTCAAGAACCTTCCAGCATTCTGGGGGAAGGGTCAGATGCCAGGCAACAGTCCTGACCTAAATTCCATTGAAAGTCCTTGATATTAATAGATTCTTGAAGGGGAGGTCTAGAAGATGAAATATGCCATAAGCTGCAAGCAGCTCATCCAGAAAGTCAAAATGCACAGGTAGACTAGGAATCCAGGTATTCTAAAAAAAAAGTAGTAAGTAGTATGCCTCAGCTAATGTAGTTGGTTATCAATAGGAAGGGAGATTACATTGGTAAATGAAATAGTTTCATCACACTCTTTGGAGGAGAATATTATAAATTGTTCCAGTGTTGCAATACTTTTGACCCATACTCTAGATGCAGGGAAAATAAGTGACAAAAACTGTCATGAAAACTGTGAGAGAAAGTGAACTGATTGATACAGGCTTCACATTTCCTGATACATGAAATAAAGGTTGAAGTATAACAGAAGTGATAATACTTACTGGAGCTATAGTCTTTTCTGTATTTCCATTGAAAGTGGGATGAAATGGGATGAAGCCTGTTGGAGTAGCATATCTGCCTGCCAGGAAATTCTCGTGGCATGGGAGACAGGATCCCTTCAAGAGGG
This sequence comes from Darwinula stevensoni, assembly GCA_905338385.1. Taxonomy (NCBI): domain Eukaryota; kingdom Metazoa; phylum Arthropoda; class Ostracoda; order Podocopida; family Darwinulidae; genus Darwinula; species Darwinula stevensoni. The sequence goes on from CAJPEV010000867.1 coordinate 73,499, forward strand.
TGATGTTCAGGGGCTCATGGACACCATCCGCATCCACATGGGCTGCATGGCAGTTTCAATTGCCTATTGGCTTCATGCCCACATTCAGGTGAGACGTTGAGAGTATTTCTATACTTTGGTTTGTTTCATCAATAACTTCTTGAATGCTGTCTATTTACCAAATTTATTAAAAACTTATGTTTAAAGAATTAATGGGTAGGCATGGGGTTACAACCTATGCATGGCTACTTTTGTCTTCACCTGTCAGCACCCCTGAATTGGCTTGCTTTGCTAGTTCATAGTACATGATGTCATATTAGTTAAGATATACAGGGTGTTCGAATTTAAATGCAACATAGGGAAATTTTTGCAACCTGTTTGTGGAGTTCAGCATGTGCCTTATGGCTCACCTGGTTGCATGTCTGGAAGTATGAATCCTATCACTGCAATTGGTGTGTTTCCTTGCAGATGTGCAACCCAGTGGACCTTATAGCATTCACCTACCTCCACCTACATGCACAAAATATTCCCTATGTTGCATTTAAATACGAATTTAAAGTATTGTCAGATCAAGCTTATAAGGAGCCTTGGATTCCACTATGGTGATGAATTCCTATACTAAAAATCCTAAGGCAACATGACTCCTTTGGGGAAAACATCAGAGACAGAAAGACAGCTTTGAAAATTGAAATTCTAAATTATTATATTCTGTTCTGGTGACCCATCATATCATGGATCTTAAATTTTTCCTTATATGCAGACACAACCTGAATCATCACAAGGAAAGCCACAGAAGATGCTGGATATGATCATGTCTCCTGTTGAAGAATCTCATCTTCAAGCATCACAGATGCGTCACCCTTACACAGCTGAAAGGTGAGTCACTTCATAAGTGTCATGAGTCATTTAATGTACAAGAGTCAAAAGCTTTAATTTAATCTAAATGTTCACTATTCTAACCTCTAGACTTTGCTGGTTTTTCCTCCTGACAATATCATTGTTGCACACACAATCAAAAAATTATTCATGTTTTACCAGATGTGTATGTGGATCAGATTGTGCATGTATGGAGTCATTCAGAATCTTGGCCAATTTGATTGCAACATGGTAATGACACAGGCAGAACAGCCAGAACTATGCACCAGAATCATCACTCTTACAAACAAACTGCATGCATGCACCGTTTTCTCATTTCCTGCTTATGGGAAGCCCATGTTTGAACACCAAGTTAGCCATTCTGCCACTTTGACACTCCTGCATGCCAGAGTGCCAGATCATGTCATTATACTTGTGTGACTTGCTGTTGAAAATGAGATCCTCCATAAACACAGAAGGGATTTATTTCACCATTCTCAAAACATATTTACTTCTATCATGAAAGGATAAATAACTTTCATATGACATGCTTTTGGGCAAGAAGTCAACTTTTGTCATGTGAAATAAGGGGCCATTGTGTTGCCTCAGATGCCTGTTGAATGTCTTGTGAAGATGTGTATTAAACTCCATGAAAGCTTACTTACACAAAATGATAATTCACATATGTGTTTCTTGAAAGGATGGTGTTTCCAAAGGAACAGTCTCAAACACCTCTATTTACAGTGAAATAAGGTGAGGAATGAAAAAAGGCCTGAATTTCAGGCATAAAGCTTCACATGAAACCAGTACATAATGAAAAGCTTCTATCTAATGTGACTCATCTCTTGAAAATGGAAAATCCACCCAGCCAGAGATCAATTGATAGTTGACTACAGGTGTTCAAGGAAACTATCAGCAGGGTCATCTGTCAGGATCTGAAAATGGAAGGAAAATGCAAGGAAAATTTCCATTTCCTTAGTCCAAAATATGTCAGGGAGAGGAATACAAATGCAGGAAAACTATAAGAGGGCCCCTGGCCAGAGAAAGGTACAATATGACACTTGGAGCTTGGTTATATCTTTCTGTTTGTGGAAAGAACCTGCCTATTTACTGCCGAAAACATGGTTTGTGTTTTGGTTATGGGATTGCTTGAGAATTGAAGGGCTGAAAGGCAAAGTGGGTCTATCTGCAAAAAAATTCTGAAAAAGTGTTACTGGTTTTGTGCTCATAGCACAAAACCAGCTCATAGCACCTTGTTCCTTTAATAGAAAATGACAGTTTTTTGGAATTGAGTAAAGGATGAAGTGATACATACTACTTTTTTTTCTCACTTTTAATATGATGGTCACTGGAATATTCACTCATTCCATGTGGAGCTTCTGGAAATAATTTTTTGCAGATTGCACTTTGCCTTTCAGCCCTTCAATTGGCACCACAAATTGCTGGGTGGATTTTGAGAAGTTGTCAGAGAGGAATGGGAGAAATTGGATATTTCTGTGTTCTGTGAAGCTTTGCCAGAGTAGAAATTAAGGTGTTGGGCAATTTTTCAGAATCAAGGACATATGATGGAGTATGATAAGATAGTTCCTGGAAGAAGTAAAGATATATCATATTTGGAATCAAACATGGTCAAATAAAGCTGGATTGGTCTGTAGGTTTGTGTATGCATAGTTTTTTTATACACATAGTCTATAATGCTGATTTTTGTGTGTGCAAATAAAACTCTCGTGCCCTACAGTTCTTTGAGAGTATTGCTTATGTTTGCTCTTCTGTCTCACCACCTCATCACAATCTTATCAGCCATTATTTCTGGCAGACCTTGTATATGCTTATCGTGTTTGCAAGGTACTGAAAAAAGTAAGACCAACAGCTTTGAAGTTGTGAATCTCAGTTTCCATTGGGGCTATTTTAATTAAACTTGCACTGTGTGTATACTGATATGTTCCCAACAGAAATGTGAAATTTCAAAGCAAGAATTAAAAAGGAATTGAAAATGGACTCCAATCCCTTGTGCACAACTAGGCCCTGCCTGCCTCATTATCTGACTTGCACCAAGAGAAAATTTGAATGGACTTTGCACAAACTCTCTGTAGGGATACTTATTGAGGATTGGCCAGTCATGGGAAAAATACTAATCAAAACCATCTGTGGACAAAGTTAGATCACTTGAAGAATATAATCGTATCATTGGTGCAGTTGCATGATGATTTGAACATAGCATGATGTTCTATTGCCTACTTTCCTAGCTGATAGTTCTTGGATACAGATGTAAGTGATGCATTTTATGTGGGTTTTAGGTGGGGCCTAACACTCAATGTCCTGAAGTGGTTGATGGAAGAATTGAAAGAAGAAGAAAGATGCCCAAAGGAGCCTTTGAATGTGCAGTTGCTGAGAATTTGGTCAGAAGTGCAGCTGAAGGAATGGTTCACACCCTCTGCCATGACTCAACTGAAGCGGCTGTATGATTTTGGTGGTGTTCACTGGTTCTGCAAATCTCTCATTGAGGTTTGTTCTTCATGATGGTACCTAAGAAACTTTTGGCTCTGACCCAATTGTAACAAAGTTGGACAGGTGCTTACAGTACCATTTTGCATTTCATACCACTTAATACTGCATCACTCACTGCTCAGGAACCATTGAACATTATTTCACATTTTTTTCATGTTTGCAGGCAACAGTTGCAGCCACATACAAGGAGGAAGTAGAGAAAGGGTTGTCCCTTGCTCTTGCAGCTTTTCACATTGATCTCATCCAATGCGCAATTATGCTCCTCTCTCGAATCCTCCCAGATTACTTACTTCTGGATTCAAAGTGAGTCAGTTCAACCATATTTGCTGCTGATCTTTAAAAAATGTTTGCTAAGAAGTTATTAGTGTTGGTTAATACAGAAGAGCTGGCCATCTATACTTTCCAGGAGACCATAAAGACTAAGGCCTGAATGCTGAAACCTCCTTTAGTTAATGGTCCTTTAAGAATATATGGATTCCTATGGAAGAAAAAGAACTCTTAGCTGAAAGGCCCAATTATCTCCCCTAAATGGGGTTTGTGCATTTGGGGGCCTTTGCAACCTGAAATGGTGAGGTATGTGGCAAAGACTCAGTGGACATGAAAGGACAAGATTAACACTTTGATGGTTACCCATGTTACACATATTTTGCTCCTAAGTTGATGGTCAGGCATTTTCCTGTAAAATGCCAGAAAGTTGCAGCAATTTAAAAAAATAATGAAGTTTGCAATTTTAATAATAAAATATCATTACCCTTATTATTATAATGCTGGCAACCATCAAAGTGCTACAAGTGTTTCGTTTCCATTTTGCTCACTTCTGTCCCACTCAGATAGTGGTGATGCATATCTTCCATTGTAGGACTGAATTCCTCTGTGAGCCTCGAGGTACTGCTCTTGCCAAACTGACGGTTACCCTCACTTACTTGGCTCTCTCTACCATTCAACAAAAGCAAGCAAAGAGAGAAAACCAGAAGAGGAAACTCTCAGAGTCTGATGAAGTTGAAGTGAGTTTTTTGTGAATATCTCACTTGTATGTAATTGGTAAGAACAATGAAGAAGGCATCTGCTAAACAGTCATGAGTCTGTGTTGTAGGAAGCTCTGATGAGCCTGGAAGCAGGACGACCACCTCCTATCAAGATCCGACGGCTTGATGGAGATTCTGACCTCTATTTTGAAGAGGTCTACATGAGATCAGATGAAGGGGAAGGAAAGGAAAATCCCTTGGAGGCAGCAATCCATCAGCTCTTTGCTCTGTTCTCTGTGATCTCCCAGGAGACACAAATTAGTTCCCGCCTGTTCTTTGTGGCAGGCTTCCTCAGGGAAGTCATCCTCTGCTCCCATGATCAAAAAGATGCATTCTTGCAACACATTCCATCAGAAATGGTGAGAAAGGGCCAATTATTCTATTGGGATTGCTTTTATAAGAATCTTAATGGTTTTGGGCTCTTGAACATACTCAATTTTTGTGAATCTGATATTTAAAAAAACCTGATGCTAGTAGTGAAAGTATTTGATTAATAGAAACTCATTTTGATTTAACTCTCTTTGAGCTTGTACATAATAGATTATACTGGTAGATATTGTTATGATAGTGAAATGAAAAATCTGTTTCTTTCTTTATCACTGAGCCATTGCAGCATTTGATAATCCAACTCAAATAATTTTCTTTGCATATTGGTGAAAAGCTGGCACAAGGATATTGCATTTTAATCTTAAGTGGGTATGACATATACAGTATGTTGTGCTACTTTTCAAGTTTGAGTCAGATATAAGCCCAAAAAAGAATAGTAAATTTCTATCCACAAACTAATTATTACTCTCATGGAAAAATTCTTTACTCTGATGGTAGACTTCTGTCTGAGAAATTCCCCATTGAAGGGGTTAAAGATTCTGTCCTTGCTTTGCTAATATGAGCAGGATTACTTCTAAACCCTTTCTGCTCAATTAAGTGTATTACTTAGCATGGTCATTCAGATGCTTCTGAGTCACATCTTGCTTATGAACTATTACTAAAATGTTGGAATGGCTGAAAGGTCAGTGAGGCCTAGAGAGTCAAAGCATACCATGTCTTTGTTTATATCCTGAGACCTGCTTGATGAATTTTTTTTTTTTGCATCAAGTGTTGTGCATTGACTCTTGCATGGTTTTGTTTTTTTTTACAAGGCCTACCTACCTGGGGCATAATTCAGTGCATAGCCATGAAAGGATTCATCATGTTCATACTTGGAGAGAACATTGTTTAGTTTTGTGAATTCGATAAGGCTATTTGAAAGAATTCTAAGAAATGTTTTGGAATGAAATTAAAATGTAACATTTCAATTCACTTGTACAACTATCATTAGTTCTAATTTACATAAAATCCTATTTCTGCATTATCCTTCAACATTGCTTTAAATTTCCAAAATCTACATTGAGAAAATGCAGAAAAATAGCTGGACAAAAAATTAATAATTACTTGGGTGGTTTTGAAATTGTTTATTTGATTAAGTTCCCTATCTTTGATCTGCTCTAGATGCATGCAGAGACACAACTGAAACATTGCAAAAAAAATTGAGATAATTTGTATTGATGTGGTGAAGTTGACATGCCAATTATTCAAGAAAAAGTTCATATGCCATGATGGGATAAATCTTGAAATCAGTGGAACCAAATGGAACCATTTGGCATTATGGGGTCTCTCTCAAATATATGAATCATTTTGTAATGTTGCAGCTGTTGGGATTGATGCACACAGTCCCAGAAAAGGTGGGGTGTATCTTGGACCTCTGCGACTTGAAGTCTGACACTGGACGACAGGTGGCAGCCCAACTTCTCTATCTCAAGCATGTGGAAACGAAATATTATAACACATGATGCCTTTGATGGGCTTTAATAAAAGTTGTTTTCATTCAAGCACTTGTATGTTCTCCATTCACCATAAATTGGTGGGCAGTACTTTTCATCATCTCCGTTTCTGATACTCTCAAAGCGTCGAGTCCTATTGAAAGCTCCCAGCAAGAAATTCATTTTGTACCCATTTCAATGTCTTTTCCAAAGATAAAATATGGAATCTGGAGTGGAAATTCACTTCTTTCCCAGGAATCCAATTGGCATTTCAAGGCTTAAAATAACTTTCCATACATACAGCCACCAATGTGTCTCTGACATTGCAGTAAGTTAGAGCATTACCCACATAAGCAAAGTCCTTTTGCGAGGTGCTAAACTGGAAGTGGAACATTTTGAAATGGATGAAATCTCCTGTAGCCTCATTGTCAAAATATGGAACATCCTTTGATAACTTGACTAAGCCAAACATTGCCTAAAAAGTCTTAGTAAAAGTCACCATATTACTCAGTCTCAATAATCATCTGAAACATCCTCAGATGGCCTGTCTTCCTCCATAATTCAGGCATTGTTGGTCCTATTCTTCAAACACAATAAAGTTCTTGACCATGATGAGATGAACAACACTGCTTTATTTCAATGTTAAAGTATTTCATCTCTTTATCAGGTACAATGAGATTTGCCTGCTCAAGTCTAGCATGCCATCATAGATATCTTAATGTGGTTGGAATGGACAGTTGATAAGATGAGCCTACTTCTTGCTGAAAGCTCTTGCCTTATACTTCCTGACAAAGGAGTCCACATCAAACTTTCTCTTGCATCCTTGATAGTTCATGAAGCGAATCTTCCCAAAGACAGGTCTTTCAGCCCATCCTTGATCATGGATTCCACATATTGACCACATGCATCCTGTAACATCACAACAATTTCTTCTCATTTTCACATAACCATGGAAAAAAAAATCATTATATTTAATATTTCTGGGTAGCTGCCAGACCTCAAATCTCAGGTGAATTGTTGGGCTAATCCACAAAAAATATACAGTATATTTATGCTGATATTTTATTCATACCCTGAATTATAGCTCTCAAAAGTTAAACCCATCAAGTTGCCTTTGTTTCCTCAAGTTTTTCTCTAGTGACTTCTTCAGAAAACAAAAGCTTTCAAATACAAGGGGGAGTCAATAAATAAGGTAAATTTAAGCATAGCATTAAAACAGTTTATTCCAGAAACATGAAAATCCACTCCTTTTCTATGTAATTACCTCCTTCCTCAGCACATTTATTCCAGTGACTGACCAGCTTTTTGATTCCGTGAGAAAAAAAGTTTTTGGTAAAGAGCGTAGCCAATTATGCACAGCATTTTGAACGTCTGTATCATCCCTGAACTTATGCCCCTGTATTGCATCTTCAAGTGGCAACCCTTTTTTAATAGTTCATCAGATAGCACATCAGATAATAGTTCATCAGATAGCACATCACTTGTACACATTTTTAGATGAAAAACAACTGTCCCCATATTGTGCACACATTCTACAATAAATTTTACTTGGTTTAACTCTTTGACAATAAAAATCAAGACACTTTGTTGTTCAACAGCAGGGCCACCATTTTAAAAACTGTCAGTGGCAATGTTGCCAGCTTTATATTGCTGAAACTATGAGTACTACATGTTCAGACATGAGGTAATGAGTACATAATGGGTACATAATGTCGATGAAAATTTTAAATTCACCCTAGTTATTGACTCCCTCTTGTAGTTCGAAAACAACAGCTACTGAAATTGCGACTCGAAATGACACGGTAAGTTGTCTGAGTTGTAAGTTGTATTTTTTTAATTTCCACATCGTTTTTGAAAAGATTCATGCACTTGAATATGTTTTTGATTTCAAGGATATAAAATTGAAAAATAGAAGATTAAAAAGTATTCTATCTTGAGTTAGCTATCTTTTGTAAAAGTGTGCCAAGCAACCACATACTTATTTTTGTCATTGGAAGAACTTCACATACAGTCCAACCTCCCTCCTTTTAGTGAAAACAGATGAGAACACTCACCAACGTATCCATTGGGATCCCGTCCATCTAGCTCATACTTGTCATTCAAGTAGATGGCAATTGTCAGAGCTTCCTCAGGACTTGCTGTCCATTCCAAGATCTTTTTGGCCCAGTACATACGAAGGAACCCATGCATCTTTCCTTCACTCACCATTTGGATCTGGAATATAATGCACTTCCTTAACTCATCTAAACCTACATAATTACTTCACTAACCCAAAAAGGTTAAATGAAAGGCATTTGAACCTGAGCAGCATTCCAGAGATCATCATGGGTCTTCGCTTCCTCCAATTCCTTTCTGGTGTAGAGATATGATCTCTTGTCATCCCTGTTCATAGGATGTAAAGAGACTCATCAGTTATGATCATATTCTGCAAAGATGATGCTTAGAACAATGTGTAGGTAAATTTTCTCAAGCTCTGATTTCAGCAATCTGACATACCTATGCATGTTTATACAATGAAAAATTCATAATTAAATGGGCTTTCCATATCAACCATACTCATTTCCATATCATCAACTATATGAGTAATAATTTTTATGATTGGTGGAAACACTTTGCAAGAATCAGGGAAATGATACACAATCAACAATCCAACAGATAACATGATTGCTCGTTTCTCTCTTCCAATCCCCTCAATTCAACTACCTATAATTTGACAGAGAAGTGAGAGTAATCATTCAAACAAGACAGGTGTCACTGCATTGAAACCTCCTGCCCTGCTGCCTGTGGTGGCTGCTTACTACAAATAGACACACTTTCACAAAAAAATATACGTGGGGCTAAAATTGTCAGATTCTTTGTACAAATTTTGCAAAAAAAATGTTTACCCAAAAATATTAATTCCTACACAGCAAACCATTACTGCAATTGAATCCCATTTTAAACCCTCAGTTAGATATAAAGCACTCAAACAGGTACTCAATTTTTCCTACTTCCAACAATCCCATGATGCTAAATGCCAAGTAAGAAATGGCATGTACCCAATTGCACATGCCATCAGCTGGAATCAAAGCAAAGGCCTTCCAGGCAGGATGTGGATGCTATATTCACAGAGCCATGCTTCTGGTCAATTTTCAAAAGTTTACCAGAATCAGAGTTGGAAGTTCAATAGTAAATTGTGAAGAAATACCATTTTTGGTACTCCCTTAGCAGACTGTTAGGAAGGATCTGCCATGGGAAAAAAAAAAGCTGCGGATTAATGCTGCCATTTCACCACTTTTAGCTCGCATGAAGGATAGAGTATGGTAATAAGATTGGATGGGGGATAATTGCCTAGATATCTTGTGAAGTGTAAGAACTTATTTATAGGCAAACAACATTTAGTTGCACCCTCATCATGATGATAACACAATATCTGGTATAAAAATTTACATTCATGTGAAGACAGCACCTGAATTATACCATCAAGACAAGTTTTGGATTGGCCACATATTCCTTGTTCCAGCCCAAGTCCATCTTGACATTAACACAAGCTGATGAGTTGTTGCTGAAAATCCATGTTGGACTGGTCAATACAAGAGGATCATCTGCTTGCAGTGGTGTCTGACTTCATTGGTTTCAGCATTTTAAACAGATCTCAGCCAATCACTTGACATCCATGGGAAGATTGTAAAAGGAAAGAGGGGCTTTATTTTTTTATGTGACATGGGAAGTGTGACTTGAAGTGAAATGCTGGATGAAGAGCAGTGGCAGCTAGTGAGTTCCAAAATGAGGGGCGGAGGCCACAGACAACTTAGAAGTGGGTATATTCTGCTATATGTAATATAACTATAGCTAAAGAGGATGTCTCTCTTATTTGAGGATTTGAGCTTTCACCTTCATTCACTTGAATCCAGTGTTACAGCAAGGAGGATGTGAATCTTTTTGCAAAATTGGAGCATTGGTAAATGCATGTGTAAAGTAGTGTGTCATGTGGCTCTTGACCATCTCTGCCCTATAGCAAGCTTCTATCCTTGGTGCCAAGAAGGGCTAAGTCTGGGACAGAAGAGTACATCTCATGAAGGATACACAAACCAGGCTAAAAGTTGTCTGCTGCACAAAAAACTAGTTCTGGGATCCCATTTAGCAGTGGATCAATGAGGAGTAACAGAGGGTTAACAAGTGAAAGAGAAGCACAATAAAAATGCCAGGAAAAAGTCCATGACCATTTCAACTGCTCCTTACATGAGCAATTTATGTTGCATTGTGATGAGAGCTTCTGAGTGAAATACTGAAATATCCAGGACAAAGTGATCTTCAACCTGAACAGCTTGACAACAGTCTGCTTTTATGTGAGGGTGGACAGGAGATCATAGAAACGATGTGAGATATTTACCTTCAATGCTTTCAAGGAAAGACAATGCTACTTCCATGTGAGAATCTGTTCCAAAACAGTCATGTTATGCTTCTCTGCTTGGATGACTATAATTCTGTATGCATGTAATTGCCAAATATGGCTATCTACCTATGGTCATATCATGTCCAGTATTTCAATATGATTGAGGGAAAGAAAAATTGCCTAGCAAAGAGGAATCATCCTTAGAACTATAAATATCAGAGTGATCAATTTGATGCTGTATTAAAAGTAGTATAAAACTATTATTCTGTAGCATTTATTTTTTTAATTTTAGATGTTATTTGGTATGTTAAAAATGTCAATATTAAATGGGGAAAGTTAAAACAGCAGAGGCTCTAAGTTGCCAAATGAGCAGAGTAAAGTGCATTTAAAAATTGCGAATAGTCAAAATGACTGCCCTGGTAGTTCTAGTGTTAAATGGGAACCTTATGGGTGAGTGAGTTTTCAGTTCCCTCTCATCTTTCAAGCAAACTGGCACAAATGAGCAGATAAGGAGCACTTCAGTATGATACATTTAAAATAAAACATGAGCAATAGCTATACAGGATACTGAAAGCCCCCATGCAAAATGCTTGGAAGTGATCAAGCTGATAACTGACTTGTGATCATTGAGGGTTTTGCGAGCCCAATCATAAGCGCCTTTGATGGAATCATAGTTGGGATTGTTGAAGCAAAAATTGTCTGCCAGCTCACGTCGCACAACTGCTTCTTCCACAAATGCTTCCACTGACTTTGAATTGCTCTTCCCTTGCTTCTTCACCTCAAGAATACATCTCTGCACAGACACCTGACCTTGAAAGTACAAAGATCATTCCAAGAGATTCTGAAGATTCATACAAGGTTCCAACTCAGAGGCCCAGAGCTCAACAAAGCTCAAGAACCACACAATGTCATATGAAATCTCACCAAAGTGAAACCACGGGGAGAGGTTACTTAAGGCATCAACTGTGGGATCATTGCGTTTCTCTCCAAAGAGCTTCAGGCGCTTCTGAATGAATTCATGAAGCATTTGCATTCCAGCTCTTGTTCCAGGTGTTGCCCATTGCACTTCCTCAACACTGCGATCAACTTCCAAGAATTTTTGTACTTCATCCCAATCAATTGCCTGCAAGCAATTGGCAAAGATTTAAAGTAGGATAGTTTTCTAACTATTGCAGCTGAATTCAAAGAATTAGCATAGGGGTGCTCAAAGTGGATGTTCACTGAGACACTTTGTGTGATGCATATGGCTCACAGGCCATACTAGGCACCCAAGGACTAGCAAAAGCTGCCTACCTGTTTCAAGAACCATGAAATAAATGAGCTTACCTCTGCCTTAATTTTGGGTGGGTATGGATGGTTGATGACAGGAGGGAATTCAGTGAGGAACTCAGAAAGTTTGTTGTGGATCTTTGGTCGAATGGTGCGGGCCCCATACTCCAACTTCTCGCTGGCAACCCAGCAAGGAACAATATTGTGTGCATCCACCTGAAAAAGACATGAAACTGGCACTGCATTCAAGCATATTCTTCCAACTCTGATTTTTGATGGCATCAACAATGAATCCATCAATTCATCAAGAGGGTGCTTTCACCTGGCATAATGAAACATCATTGGGGAGATTCTTTTTAACATCCTCAACCCACCCCAAGGGAACACGAAGGGGAGCGAAGTCTGTCACAACAGCACCAATATCATAATCCTTCACAAATTTCACCAGGCTGGACTTGGCTTCCCCACGCAAAAGGTGGAAATTCATGCCCAATGTTGAGCATTCAGATGACACTTCTTCCAGACCTTACAGAATATGAAAATACCAATGTATGACAAAATGTATCCTTGAATTCTATAATGAAGCCATTAGCATGTGAGTGAGGAAATCTAACTAACAGGTAACTAATAAATATCTATAAATGACTGAGATATTGTACCACTTTGGTATCATAGCAGCTTATCTACTATTGATTTATCTTAATGTTGTACAGGGTGGCGCAAAAGTTGTGAACCATTGGGGACTTCACTGCTGGATTATAGTATTTATTTTTTGTTTCCAGGTAAGTGATGACTGCAAAATTAACAAAAGAAGAGAGGGAGGAGTTTGTTTTAATGTATGGAAGGCCAGGCACATCAAACTGGTCAGTCACAACTGAATTTAATGCAAAACACCCAGAATGGCCCCCAATTGATCAGGCAACCAGTGTTCTGGTTCTGGGTGTTTTGCATTAAATTATGTAGCACCTGATCAATTGGACATACCTGGCCATCCAGACATTAAAACAAACTCCACCCTCTCTTCTTTTGTTAATTTTGCAGTCATCACTTACCTGGAAACAAAAAATAAATACTATAGTCCGATAATGAATCCCCTATGGTTCATGACTTTAGTGCCACCCTGTACATTCAGATATACAAGTTTTTAAGGCAATGTACAAGAAGTCATACAAGGATAATCATACCTTTCAGCATGAACCCAAACTGTCGTATGGTTGCATCCAAGAACTTTGGCACGAGGCAAAAACAGACATGCAATGGTAGCTTGTTCTTGAGAGCCAGGCGTTGGGCAAACAAACAGGCCCAATTGTCTGGAAGTGAAAACAAACTGCTGCAGAAATTGATTTGTGTGAACTCAGACCATTACCAAAATATCTAACTTTGCCTAGCTGTGACTAAGCCATGCATGAATGTTAAATTTCCATCTCATTCCTGTTTCCTTGAAATTAAAACTTTACCATCTCTTTAGCAAAGCTGTACTATGAATAAAATATTAATTGCTACAAGACTCAAAAGTCACATAAGCCTCCATAGGAAATGAGTTTCATATGAGAGGATTTCATTCAAACAAAGAATGTACGGATTATTATCTTCCTTTGACCAAACAACAGAAAAGAACAACTAGGTTAATCCTTTCATGGGCAATTTTTATCTGGGAAACTTGGCATGTCTTTCTGCATTTTTTTTTTCTATTAAATAAACTATCAAAAAGCACAAAAACATGAAATTAGTATCTTTTGTATGACAAGGGACAAATTGTGATCAATACTAGATTCCCTCTGACATCAACTGATATCAGTGGGAAGCAGGTTTCCCAAGCGTTAATAAGAATTCATGTGGTGGAAAGTATGATGCTTATGGTCCACAGGGTTAAATCCATAGAGAGTGTATAAATGGAGGGGCCTCCTCTATGGCCCGAGGCGCTGCACCCTTCCAGGTGCAGTTGTCATCTTACTGAAGTCGCATGAGCAAGGAGTTCATAGCAGACACATGGAGAGGGGGAGGGCAAAAGAGGCAACTTGCCCTGAGCCTGGGAGCATCCAAGCTGGGACCCAACCAATCATGCTATTTATTCCTGCATGCAATACAATCTCAAGATGGCAGAAGCACTTGTAGCTCTCAAGGCAGCAAAGGCCTCTCCAGAGACATCTATATACATATATATATATGGTTAAATCTTTCTCCTCCATGAGATTAATACATGCAATAGTGCATTGGTCAACTCTTGCTAGACACAGCCGGGCTCCAGTCAGACAACTTGATAGGCGATTTGATAGCCTTGTGGTGGCTAGTACTAGGGAAAAACTCAGGACAAGGAACATATGCACCAAACTCAATCCAAAATTAACCCTAGCAAGAGAATTCCAAAGACTACCATCCTGTAAATAGGACTGTATGGGCTTCATAAAGAAGTAAAAAGTCTTCCATTTTATCAACTCACCTTGAATACGTTGATCACGGGACATCCAATATACTATTCCACTGGAATTCTCCTTGACTTCAGTTGCTCCTGATAGGATCCTTACTCTTTTCTTGATGAATGGAAAGGATTCTACTGATTTTCCTGCCTGTTCAGAAGAAGAAAAGTGAGACTAATTTAAATTTCCATTTAAGACTACAAGTAGAAAAAGGGGTGGAAGGCCATGAAGTTATAAAGACTATTTTAATTGCCTTTTTGAAATCTGGTGTACATCCATGATGGAATCTCAATAATCTTCTAGATCTGCCAATGATTTAGCTCATTATTAGTCAGTCATCTAGCATTTTAGCTTTTACAAGAACTTATACACTAGTCAGCCAGATACATAATCCCACTGTCTGATCATTTTTGACACAGGGCAACATTATAAAGACATACAAGTAAAAACTGGCAATGATGATGATAGCAATCACAAAGAGGGGGCTCATTCATGCCACTCATACCAATTTAAAAGAGCTCATGTTCATCCACTTTGGACCTGGGTAAAGATGGCACTAAACCTTCACATATACAGGGTGTTTGATGAGAAAATTTATTTTTAAAATTCATACTTACAAATGGAGAGACTTAGAGAAAAACCCCACACAAATATTAGGGGCTTCTCTTGCTGAAAGTATTAAGATAATTGAAATTTTTTACATTCCCACCAATTTTTTATTTGCATTTCTTGAGACTGAAGTTAATAAGCCCAACTAAGCTGTGGGTCACAGATGCAGGAGTGCATTTCTATTCTATGGGAATTACCTCATACAGTTCATTACAATTCCTCAGTTTGGAACTACACTTTTTTCCATTAAAATTTACCAAAATGAAACATCACCAAGTGGCTTCCAGGAAGCCACTTCCAGAGAATTTTTATATTCCTGCATCAATAATAATTTAAGATTCATTGTGCCTTGTCATCTTTGGAATCAAATAAATAAAAATAATAATAATAATAGCAACAAGAAATTCTTAAATTTTGTTTCAAACAGTCATGGCTCAAGAACTACATGTTTCATCAAATTAAATTTAAATTTAAATTTAAATTTAAATAAATAAATAAAAGATAACCTACAAAAATATAGATATGTTTTTCTGAGTCTCAGTGTATGGGTCAAACATTTTTTAAATAAACACTTATCTAACACACTGTAAGAGAATATTCCCTTAATAACATTTAGACTCAATCCCTCCAAGTATGCATGGATTTAAACAGCTTCTGACCAGACACCTGCTTTTTCCTGAACTACCTCCAGATTAAATAGTTACTGCACAGTATAAGGATACTGTAAAACCCAATTCTCAAGAGTAGGACTTTTCCTACAATGCCAATTTGAGTCCCAAGATACAGTTTCTAAGCAGCCTTTGATCCAACTTGAACTGGTGATACATTCGTGGAAGTTTCATTAGGAGAGCAGCACCAGTTAACATCAGTGGCGGCTTGTCAGGGTAGGCAAGGTAGGCAGTGCCTACCCAGTTTACAATCAGAGTTCTCAAATTAATATTTGATAATTAATTCATCGATTAACACAGCTGGAAATATTTTTTTTCCATTGCG